>JAQQAE010005484.1:0-17576 GCA_029823295.1 Pseudamia nigra | reverse complement strand
AGTCACTACTTTGACCATGATAGTGTGGGAAGCCCAGCCCAGCTCCCTCCCAGAGGGAAACAGAACTGGACTGACAGGGACAGAGAAACAAGTTAACACAGTAACTCTCTGTCCTCAGCCCAGGAAGGCTAGCTGCTCCAAGGGCAAACGTTGGCCTGAGCCTACTGAATAAGTCACAAAGTGTTTAAGTGCAACACAGCTGTCAGACCAGACTGAAGCACAACCCTGTGATTTCACAACCAGGAGCTGTTCTCCGTCAGAGCACCTTGATTTTTTTTTTTTTCTTCTGTAAACTGATGGTATGTAGCTGCCAGTTCCATTGTCTACACTCAGAAGGTCCTTTACCAGCCAGCGGGATAATGCTAATGTTCTCATGGCGACAAAACTCTGAGTGGTGAGTTGTCCAGAATGTATTCTCCGACGCCGACAAAGTACATAACCTGTGCAATACCAAAGAGGGGGGCGATGACCAGAGCCCTGCAGCCTGCGCCTTTCAGGAAGGCAGATGGTCCCTCCTTCCGCATGATTTTACTGTGGAGAAACAAGCGGGTTTACTCATGAGCATTCAACAGGAAAAGAGAAGTCACGCAAGCTGGGAAATGATCAAATGTCTCACCTTACACAATCCACTACTCCACTGTACGTCTCCTCATTGGACCCTTTGTTCAGAGACTGCAGCCTTGTCTTCACCACTGTAAAAAAACAGAAATATCAGATAAATATTACAAACCAAAGGCTATTAGACACTTAAATTGAACTCTCAAAGGTCTTAATCAGAGTTCAGATGGAGTTCTCAGGTCATTTTCACTTTAAATATTTCTGGTAAATATAAACTTTAATAGTGTAGACAGTAGCATATTACTGAAGGAGGTTTGAAGTTAAACTACATTTGCCCTTCATGTACAGCATTTATATTTCACAAGCTAAACCTGACACTGTTCCACACAAAGCTAAATATTTACAGAGATATGTTAAGACCTGAAACCCTGAGCTGCTGTTGACACAACATGACACGAGTGACTGGGGTCTACAACGCACCATCAAAAGGATTAACAGCCACTGCAGCAGTCGACCCAGCTGCACAGCCGGAGAGGAACGCCCAGTAAAAGGGGGAGGACTCGTCAGCGCTGGGTTTGCCGAGGCGGTTCAGGTTGGCGAACAGGGGGAAGTAGACGACAGAGAAGGGGACGTCCCTGAAAGAAACAGAACACAGTCACATTCCGCACTGAAAACCTACAGAAAAGTGGTCCGATGCATTTCGCATCTGGTTTTGGCAGACGTTTACCTCATCAGCGTGGCCCCCAGACCCTTGTAGAGCCCCTGGATGCCTTGTGTGTGAAGGAGCTCCTTTGCAATCTGAGTGGCGGACACGGCCCGCGGTGCCGACACCACCATGCCGGAGTTGTAGGAGCGGCTGAGCATAGTGGTTGTGGTCCCAAGTTTTGTAGGAGACATCATAACTGGCTTCTGCTGCTGGGCGGCTGTGGACAACAGACAGTTCATTAAATACCGAGTCATGGGAAACTTTAGAAAGACAATATGCACTGTTAAATTCCATCCGTCTTACAGATTCTGCCTGCATCCTGCAGCTGTATCTTCAGCATCTCCATTGGGGTGGTGACAATAACTTGACACATTCCGGCACCACACCCAGCCAGCATCTCTTTAAACACTGTCAAACTCTTTCTGTTAAATGAGAATGCAAATAATGTATTAATAAACAAGGTTCATCCATCCATCCATTTTCTACCCCTTAATCCTTGTGAGGTTATTACAGTTAATGAAAAGTGACAGTGAATTTTATTTATTTTTGAATGGACCCATATTGTGACACTGTAATGGACAAATGACAAATTTCAGACTTCTGTAGGCATGTTGACAAAAAGTAGACTGATCCAATTTTTATTTTTTATTCTGATGCCCTCTTTATAACTATACCATAAACACTAATTCCACTGTGAGGACTTTTATCACCCATTTTAAATCAGGAAACATACTGACTGGTTGGACAGAGTGTGACACAAAGCTAGGTAAACACACAATAATACACTTATCATTGACAGAAAAACTGCCAGCACTACTGCCAATTGCTCATCAGGGCGGAGCCAATTTTAGCTTGCGTATGATTGGCTCCAACTTTATGTCATAAGCCAAAAAAAATTCAGAATGCATCATTCTTCATGCTCTCCATCTTTGGGGATTTCTCAGGACCGGTAGAACAGAACAACAACATCATATTTCCGCAAGCTCATTAATTTAACATTACAATCTCCACTAAAGAAGGATTTTCACAGCATTGGATCTTTAAAAACTGAGAGGCATCTTACCCATCCTTAGCGAGGTAATGGCGGAAGAAGTCATTAGCTGCGAGCTTGATTGCCTTCTCAGGGGTAACTAGCGTCAAATTCACCGCGGCACCTGAGGAGAGACAAACAGACATTCAGCACTGATGTCGCTATCAAATGTCCATTTAGTGTAGACAGAAAAAAAAAAAACAACAGTCCCCACCACTATCATTACAACATTATAAAATAAGTCCAATGTATACATAAACTACATAAAGACAGGATAAATACTCAATGTAGAGTAGCTTCAAATCAGTAAAGATGGAGGGGGATTATTTCAATAAATATTGTATTAAATAAAAAATGAGATTCAAAAGGAAAAGTGAGAAACAAGCAAAACACCAGACATGACAAAGAAATAATGGAAAGACGATAATGGAAGTAAAACAGACAAAAACGCAAGGGCTATGAAGTAAGAGACTGTAACAGATCCATATATTACGTGGCCAAAAAGAGAAAAAAAAGAAGGAAATAATTGTACTAGAGAAATGTCACAAGTATGTCAGCAGGTTAATGACAATATGAGGTGAAGAGACATGAGTGAAAAGGACACACACTGAATCCTGGACTTGTGTACTGTGTCAACAGACTTTGGATAATCCTAAAAGCTGCTCTGTGAGATTGTTAACAGTCTCCTGTCGATCATCACCACAGACGCACGTTCAAGATCAGCCAAAGTCTGCACTGACAACCCACAATCTAGGAAAAAAAAAGAAAAAAAAAAAAGAAAGAGGATCCATGAGAGAACAGACAGGACAGCGAGGACACACAGCTGAGTAGTTACAAACAAGAAGTCAAAATACAGAACAAGAAGATGGCAAAACAAATACGTGTGCCTGTAGTTTGGAATAGAGCAATATTGTAAGAACCATTTAATGATTTGCCTCCAGCGTGGCTGCGCCTTATCGGCTAGCCTTCAATATCCCAGGGGGACCCAAGTCTGTAATATGAAAAACACAGATGCAAACAAACAGCATTCCTCACACAAGCAGAGACCCACACTAAAAAGGCCTCTAGTTTCCTTTCAATCAACTATATCTATATATGCACATGTACATTACCACCTTTACCACACGTAATAAAGCTCATAATGACATGTCTTTGCATTAACAGTAATGTATGGAGTTCAACAAAATAGCAATTGTAAAAGATTATGACAACAGCTTTGGCCACTTCTTTGAATACTTTACCTTTTTTTTTTTTTTTTACTAAACACAGTGGTAAGTAAATTAAGCAGCCCATGCACTGAAACTACTCTGAGCCCTCAGTAACCTTACCCTGTCTTACTCCTATATGCTGTATGTCACAGGTGCTTTAATGTTCAAATATGGAAAAAGCTTACCTCGGTACATTCCAAAGTAGCCCTCTGACCGAACTGTTTTCACAAGGCAGTCCATCCTGAAGAGAAACTAAATATTAGTATCAAAATGAAACCATGATAATTCATTTTATGACCAAGTGTCATCATGTTCTATGGCTTAGAGAATGAGGATTCAAATTTGCAGCAACTACAAACTTAAGGTAAAAACCAGTGGCGCAAACAATAAATTAGCGATTTAATGAATTCTGGCTCTAAGTAACTCTAGTGTTTTGACTTTAAAAGAACAAAATTAAGAAAATAATCAAGGAATAAACAAAATTATCAAGCAAACAAATAAAAGTGAACAAAATGAGGCAAAGAGAAAAGAAAAATGAATGAAACAAAAATGATCAAAAATGAACAAGGGCAAAAATAAGTAATAAACAAAGTAGTCAAGAAAATGAACAATGTAGTCACAGAAATCGCAAAATAAGAACAAAATAGTCAAGTAAACTGCTAAAGATTAACAAAACAAGTAAAATTAACAAATAATTGAAAAAGGGCGGCAAAATAGAGAAAACACAATGGAACAAACAAGAAAATTAATAAATCAGGAAAACTAATAAAAGTTTTTAAGTCATTTTTCTGAGTTTGACTGTTTCCTGAGTCACTAGTCTCTGCCTTTACAGGGCAGTATTCATTCATGTAGGTTGAGGAGGGGTAAATGCAGCAGTAAATTTCCACTCCCCAAAAGGCACACTTCGCTGTGGCGACCCCTGAAGGGAGCAGCCGAAAGGAGAAGAAGAAGAAAAGGCACACTAAAGGGACTCCTATGAACTCAGTGGGGAGGATTAGGCGCTGCACAGTCGTCATGACTCATGTCAGGAATGTCCCGTTATCGATACATGAATAACAATGCATGTCTCCGTCACTGCAGGACTATGGTAACAAGACTAGCTAGGATTATACATGTACATCAGTACGATAGGCTCAAAGGAGATTGGATAAGGGAAGTCATGTTTGTTATGTCAAGGTAACAGTAACTAATAACACTTACATGCTCTTATAGACCTGTTGCCCCTTTCTCTGATTCTGCAACCTGGTCTTTGCCAAATCAATGGGAAAGACGCAAGTGACACCAACAATACCAGCAATACCCCCATTAATGAGTTTGGCTGGGAGGCTGAAATGAGAACAGTAAGAGCAGTCAGTCAGATTTTATCAGCAGTTCTCAAAGACGGATTCAGCTCAAAAGAGAAATGTGAAGAGAAGTCATTACAATCTGCCATAATATCAGACTTTAAACTAAAAAAAAACAATGAACATGATTGGTATAGTACTGTTTGAATATAAAAACGTTTCCAAGACTGACAATTAGACAAAAATGAATAAAATATTAAACGATTGGATGAAAAAGTACTGATAGAAATGAAAATCTTACCTGATTGGCTGCTGAGACATGATGAATTTTTAAATAAGAGAACACAGAAGATGTAGAAATAAATATATGTAGGTTCTTCTTGGTGATTCAGTCAATGAAGAGTCCTGAACACAGATAAGAGGAAGAGTTAGTCAGAAGTTGTAGGCAGGTTTCTCTGTAGTCAGACTCTGTATTAAAGCTTATCCGACACACAGCAGTCTTTATCTGCACACCAACGTGTCACGAGGCTGTAGTAGTACAACCCGTGGGCGTGGCTAAGTCACATACCGGAATACCATAAATGGGCGTCGCCGCCTTCGACACATTGGAGTATCTGATAAAGGATTACCCATTCATTTTCAAGTAACGTCAAGCATTACGTTACGTGAAGCTTTAGCTAATTTATAAGTATAGTTTGTAAGTATTACGTTAAACTGACGCAACTTTAGAAGAAAACTATTAATAAATTAATGTAATTTTAACCCACAGCAATACAACATTTCATTGCGCAGCATCCGCGTAAATATAATGCAAAAAAAAGAGGCAAATGGAAATATTTTCTACTTAGGTTTGTTTAAATAAAATCAAGAGTGCCCCTTTTCAGTTTTCAGGAATAAGGTTAATCTAACCGTCAGATTACTGGCGCCCACTCAGTGAAACCCCCTCTCACACAGCAAAGAGCCAACTGTCCCGAAGTAAATACATGCAAAGTTCATGTTAACTTTTTAAGGATAATACATAACCCACATACTCACCTTAGATTGTCTTTAATAATCGCGTTTCGTGCTTGTAGCTTGTGCTTTGGTCCTTCTTACTAGTCGTGACTGCAGCTACGGATCCGAAAAGAACGGATGGAAATTTCCATTCAGTTTTAAACCGGTGGGCGGGGTCAAAGTCAATCTTTCAGCATCTCCACGGACTCTGCCCGAGGTACATTGTCAGTGAATTTCAACCAATCAGCATTTAGCTACCTTGCATGCCTGATGTTGAATGGCTCTGGTGGATCTACCCCTCTTATTGATTGGACCTCTCTCTGTCACTCAAACTGCGCCACCAATAAGAGCACGACAGAGGCTGTTAAGGGCGTGAAACAGAACCATTGTTCCAGAAACTCTTCTTTTATTCATTATAGTGAAAAATAAAGCACGTGCCTTAGAATAGACATTTAACTTTGGTTTTAATGTGTAACGATGAGTGCAAAGACAAGGAAAGAGTCAGAGCTCAGCAGTGGCTTTAAGGTCTGGAGGACCTTTGTCCCACTGATAGTCAGGCTGAGACTGAGTGCATGAAGGAAACCCCTTTCAGGTTGTTGTCATAGTGATGTGACATATATCTGCACAATATGTATATCTCTGTTTCATGTCTGTAAATATGTAGATTTCATCTAACTTCACACATGTATATGATCTGTGTTAGTTCCTATACAGTATACTTGTTCCTCCTTGATATAAAACCAGTTTTAAAAAGTGCATATGCAAAACACTTTGCAGATGTTAATTTAAATGCACATTTAACAAAAACCTATGAAATAAATCAATATAAGTAAGAGTCATTCATTACATTTCCAGTTTTGTCTTGTTGCATCATGCTCATTCTAAACTGCAAGGTGAAAAAGCATTCATGTTGAAAGACATAGTTGCAGACTCGCCCCACCCCCATGCGTAAGTTTCAGGTTGTGCCTATTCGTATTCATTTTGTGGATTAGTTTGTTCATATCTTTGTATTTAGTCGCTAATCATGTTAATTTTCCTTTTTTTTAGATTATTCATTATAGATTTATTCATTTTTGTTGTCCCTTTCACTGCCTATTATGTTGATTTTTGTTCATTTTATTTATGGTTTAGTTCATATTTGCTGCTTTTTTTGATTAGTTTGAGTATTGCACAGGAAATACATACATTAAGGCACTGTCAATGCTTCAACAAAGGCGCTAATCGTGAATAAATAAGCCCTGTGAAACAGCTGCAGCAATGGTTAAAGACAGACAATCAGTGCCTTGTGAACATGAATGTGGGAACAAAAGAGAGCCCACTGGATCATTCAACGGGGCTTTTGTGGGGTATATTCATTTCAACTGATCGGGTTTCATTGCAGGTGTTCATACAATGTAAAGTATAAGCCTTGCAGTGCATTATAGAGATAATTACAGTGTGAATACTTCGGCCCAAAGAGGCACGATGAGTCATGTACAGGCACAGGCCCAGGCAGGAAAAGCGAGTTTTTCTGCTGAAAACGGTTTAAACATTCTGCAGAAGCTGGGTGTGTGTTTTGTCAGGAATTCAAAGAAATGTCCTCATCCTGAAATAACCTTTTTTCCTCTATTCTGCATTCGCACTTTGGAGACACTGTAATAAAATGTAGTTCACCATTCAGTTTCTCAGTGACACCAACTCTAGAGTAAAAACAGTAAAAAAAAAAGTTAATTTCAGGACTTTGGTTGCAGGATAATCAACTATGTATTCTTGGACTTAGCAGAGTATTTAGTGCACCAATGTCTCCTCAGGACACTTTTCCCAATACTTGAGTATTAATAAAATGTACAACTGTGCCTCCAGATAAAAGTTGTATTGAATTTTCTTGTTAATTTTGTTGCTTTTTTTTGTTCATTCACTTCTCACTCTTTTTGTTCAGTTTCTTTACTAGCCTATTTTGTTCATTAATCTATTTTTTCTTCAGTTTGTGGATTATTCTGTTCACTTTGTGGTTTATTTTGTTTTGTTTTTCTTCATATGCTTTATTATTTTGCCCATTTGTGTTCATTTTGTCACGTATTTTGTTCCATTTCTTCAATTTTGTGCCTTCTTTTTTTCTCATTTTCTTTTGTCACCCTTTTCCACACTTTTTCCTCATTTTTGTTCAGCTTCTTGATCATTTCAGTTCATTTTATGCATTATTTTTGTTCATTATTTGTGCATACTTTGTACATTTCTGTTATTTTTTTTAATTATTTTGTCCTCATTTAGCGGCACAATTTGTTCACTGTTATTCACTTTTTCAATTATTTTGCTCATTTTGGTTAATTTATTGCTACATTTATTTTGTGGTTTATTTTGTTCATTTCTCCTCGGTTTGCTCATTATTTTCTTCAGCTGTGTTTATTTTGTTATTCATTTTGTTCACTTTTATTCTATTTCTTGATTATTTTATTCCATTTGGTTGATTTCTGTTCATTTTGTTGCATATTTTGTCCATTTTCTTCAATTCCGTGCCTTCTTTTGTTTTTATTTGCTTATTTTTTTTGGTTATTTTTGTTTATTTTGTCACTCATTTTGTTTATTGTGTCTTGATTCTTGATTGTGGACCATTTTATGCATTATTTTGTGCTTATTTTGTTGATTTTTTCCCTTTCATTTCATTTCATTATTGTGTACACCTGTGTTTTTTTTTTGGTCATTCACTTTAATTTTTGTTCAGTTTCTTGATTATGTAATTCACTCCTCCCCCCCATTTCTGTTCATTTTATGCACAATTTTTTTGTTCATTTGCTATAAATATTTTGTTAAATGATACGCATTTAGTTGCTCATTTTGGTTCATTTCTCTTCATTCTGTGGATGATTTTTGTTCATTTTGTTGCTTATTTTGTTAATTTCTTTGATCTATTACCAGTTAACCTATTACCAATTAATCACACTGATCTATTACCAGTTAAGCAGTACACAGAAAATGAAATTCTATGTTCGGATTTTTGGGCGATCCAGAGCTGCCTGACTAAAAATGTCCCCAAGTTTCAAATGAGCTCTTCCCCTTTGGAAACATTACATTTGACTTTATTTCTATTTGTTTTTGTGAACCTCATGCAATTAGAATAAACTCAAAAATGACTAAAATAACCGGCACATAAAACGCAAACAGCAGAAATGTGTTATGAAACACATTCTTATTCTTTCCGGATGAATAAACACAACACAAACAAAGCAGTAAATTGGTGTGAATGAAAGCGGGGTTGGTATGTGCACCACACCGTTGGTTCCCATGGGAACCAACGCTGCTGATGGAGGCAAATTCCATTTCATTTACAGCTTTACCCATTAAAAACACCACTACAAACATCATTTAAGGTTGGCATTTCAAACCATTATGCCATATAAGTCTCAAGAATTTAGAGCCAGATCAGGCAAGCGGCTGTCGGAATGTAAAATAAAACAATAAACCCTTCCGCTATGTTTATTGGTTTTTATGATTCAGGTCATAGTGGATATTCTTCTCTAATTGTCAGTGTTTTCCTCATGATTATACAGCATAAACCTGAGGGAGACATGGTAAACGATGAGGTTTCATCTGTGTTAAATGATCAAAACTGTCACTCAGAGGAGAAAAATACACTGCCCTTTTACAATAACTGGATCTGAAACAAGCCATCTGGATTTCGGAGCAACTGTGATGTCACAAATATGTTGTCCCTCAGTCAGTCCTCCACGACTCACTAAACCCACCAAAACTATCTTGAAGGCCTGGGGTACAGTGAAAGGAAACCTGCATGATACAATCTATGCCACAGACGGGGAGTGGTTGGTAAACAGCAGCTAATTTGAATTTAAAAGAACATATACTGAAAGGGCCTGTTTGATACAGGGCTGAAAAACAGGAGTATACAGATATAGAGACATAGAATGAAGTTGAAATTTAAAATACACAGTCAATGGATAGTTAAGAATGAAACGAATTTGATAAAAAATTAGTACATGTCTCCTTTAACATTTAAATTTATTATCTGTACCATTTGTATGGGTCTTTTATTATCTATTTGATGCTCCATTTCTCTCATTTTAATCTTTTTCCACATATTTTAGTTTGTTTTGTCAAACCCAATAAATCCACTTTTGTTTTCAATTGTACTTTGTCTTTATCTTTAATGTTTAAATTTTATTTTAATTATTTGACAACTTATCTGTCATTTCTACAGTACATTATGTCCTTATCTTGATTTTTATCCTGTTACATAGATACGCTTTCATCTTCACACATCATCTACCTCATTAAAAAAAAATTTTTTTTACTCTTTTTGTTCTGTTGTATCTTTTAGGTCTGCTCTACATTTCACGTGGCTATGTTGACGTCACCATTTTGTTTCTTATATTTTAATTAGGAAACTGAATTGTGTTGTTCTATATTTTTCTCTGACACTGGTGACCCAACAAAAAACAACTCCAAGATCCATTTTGGGTCTTTATGTCAAACATGAAGGTACAAACAAGTCTTAAAGCACTTTCTCTGATTAAAATAATAATAATATTAAATAGGACTTTTTTAGGACATATAGTTCACTATACAGCATTTTAAGGTTACTAAGTGCCAGGCTGCAGACCCGAGCAGGGACATGATGGTCCGCCATTTTGTCAGCTGACGTTGGCAAGGGTAAAGACGAGGTGTTGGTTTGACAGGAGGTGTCGCAGGTCAGAAAAAGCTAAACCGGTTTTTCCAACCGCATTTCTCCTCACCATAGTTAAACATACTTTGTACAGTATATTCTGTTACAATGGTTCCATACTGTGACTGCCCTGACAAAATTCCATAATAGTGGTTCATAGGTCATAGCTTTAGACATAATTTCACATATCAGGGTCTGAACTGTGGAAAATTTCAGGACTACCGGTACTGATGCCGGAGGCCTTTTGTTTTTGCACTCCCCTGTTTATAACTGGAGTTTAGTAATAATTATTTAATCTGACAGATACAGTACATTTTTCCATCAGCAAAGGGTAAAAATGTAACTAAAAGGAAAAGAATGCTGTAATATGAAACATGTTGACACTACAACTGCTAACACTCAGCAATAACTCATACTGTAACTTCAGGGTGTCAGAGACCAACCAAAATGTCCTCTGTGAGTATTGAGTAATTCTCTTTTCAACGGAATGTTTGAAGTCATAACCTTCTGTATGTTTCTGTTTTGGTCACTGGTTTTGTAAGTGAACTGTCTTTTATAACACATAGTTCTTTGCGTGGCTGGCAGTAGAAAATCAGTGGAAAATGACAGTGCACATGGGTATGAGGACAAAACAAATATTGGTTTGGCTCATAAATCTCGTTCTTTTCATCATTGTAAGCTACTATAAATGACTTGTGCCATGTAAACAATGCTGTTGTCTGAAGATGTCATAAAAAAGTAGGAAAAATCCAAATCTACTGGCTTCACCATCTTACTAAAATAGAATAAAACACAATCAGAATACGAGAATGAATTTCACCTGTTGCAGTGTTAATATAATGTTATGACAGCAGTGTGACAGAGATTCATGAGATGGACTCATCCTCCCTCCGTCAACTGCTGAGCTATTAATAAACCTCAGCTGTCTTCCCAACATGCCCCACGTGAGTGGGAAACTACACACTTGCACTAAACTCTGCTTGGAATAAAACAGAATCACTCAACAGTAACTCATATTGTAATTTCAGGGTTCAGAGATTGTTCTGGGTGCGTCACATCCAGTCTTTGTAGGGCAGCGTACTCAGTGATAAGCCCTTTGATGAGATGCGTCAACAATCATGTGCCTCTCACAATGACTGTGGAGGTAAATATAGTTACATGAGGAGCCATGGTGGTGTCATGGCCTTGGGTTTGTGCTATAAACAAAAAGCCACAATTCGACACAGGATGTATTAAAGCACAGCTTAGTCAGAAAGCTATTTAGAGACGGAGCTTTAATTGAGAAGCATTTAGCGTGTCCCTTCCACAGTAAACATACTAATAAACATGGGAGTCACACACGTGTGTGAATGTACACGGAGAAAACAAACGAGGCATACAGAGCTGTGTAACGAGGTGAACCCTCACTGTAAACTAAGCAGCAGTCACACAGTAACAGAGACACAAAAATAGACGACAGCACTGCAAATAGTGCAGATATACGTAGCTATCACCCAACACAGGCTCAGAGATAATGAAACCAATCAGATAGGGATTAAGTAGGTGCTCTGACCAGGGTACGGGTGCATATGTCGGACTGGTTTGGTGCACCTAGCTCCGGCCCCACCGGCCCTGTGAGCACACTCATCACTGTCAGTCCTGCAGGCTCCACAGTGACAGCTGAGAGCTACTGGGTAGGTGAAGATAGGGTTAGAGCCACAGCCAGGTAATATGGCTGTGCGGTACTCCACTTTGTCATAGGTGCAGCTGCTCTGGGAGCGACGTGAGCCGTATAGTATGTTCCTCATGTTGCTGTCCTGGTCAGCGTGAACAAACACAGGAGAAATGGTACACAGATATTAGTTTTATTCAGTCATCGCAAGTAACACAGTAAGTGTAAGCATTAAGACTGACGTACACTGTGTGATTTTAGAAATGTGTGAACATGAAGGTATACATGTAGTCCACTGTGCAACCGTTTCGGCTACATACGTATGCAAATCCCATGTACACAGTGCATACCAACACCTGCAGATTTGCATGTGTTTGCAGAAGAACTGGTTGCACCGTGGACTATACCTTCATGTTCACACATAAATGAACCCAGCATTTTATATGTTAAATATGTTTTGTGAAGTTTTATTGCCCAAAAATATGTTTCTGTAATTGTAATAAAATCATTCACTCCAGATTGGTAAACTTTGAAAAGCAAAACTGAGTTTTAAAGGCCCTTTATCCTAACACTTAAAATCATATCTGTACCTTTAATACTGTATGTGTCTATTGAAGCCTTCTGCAAGGGTGCTGACTAAATAAAGCATGTTCATTAGATTTTTTTCCTGGTTCCCCCCCGTCATCCTTGGCTTCCTCTCGATGGTTCTATTGGGTTTACTCTCTGTATAGTCATGAGGTCTCGGCCTCGAATTGTGAAGCGCCTAGAGATAATCAGCGATTATGATTGGTGCTATCCATCCATCCATTTTCTACCCCTTAATCCTTGCAAGGGTTGGGGGGTTTGGGGGTGCTATACAAATAAAAATTGAATTGAATTTTCTGATGGCCTCTTTGTAACTGCAAATTCACTTCAAAGCACTGGACCTTCCCACTTTTCATCAGAAAAGATTCTGACTGGCAAAATCACACATCATGTCCAAGGTGATGTGGAAACAATCTGACACAAGACTAGTGTAAACCTGAAATAATACACTTTTCATAGATCATTTTCTAAAAATAAAATTGTCAAGAATATTGGCAGTTGCTCATGGGGGTGGGACTAGTGCACTAAGATTGCTTCTCACTTTTTTTTGTCACCAAACAGTTTTTCGGGTTTCCATTTGTTGCGTGGATTTCTCAGGACTGATAACACTGAACGAGTTAATATTTTCACAGCTTTTATCTTACATTACAGACTTTATGTAAACCACAAAACCCAATAATGTTGCATTTTCACTATATAGGACCTTTAAGTGACTTTTAAAATATATGCTGGCACTGTTTCATAATTTAACAATGCATCTCCTTTTATTACCCCTTTCAGCTTTTTTGTTAGCTTTTTGCACCAATATATATAGGGAAAAACCCTTTTCTACACAGTCCTGTACTTTGCTCTGTATATTATTTGCATTATTTTGTAATATCTCATATACTAAAATTAAATTATTAAATAATATCATTACATTTTATAGCTTGCTACTGAACTTCATGCAGTCTCACAAACACTGCCTAAATTGATCTGATTAAAAAGAGAAAAATTAAGTGTTTTATCTCCATGTTTTTTTTTTTCCTTGAACACATTCATATCATGTCACATTCATTTTTCCACGAAAGCTGTAAAGTACATACCCTCGAGTAGCAAAATCCTGTGCAAATAGTAGTGTTGATGGCCACACAGAAGTCACACTCCGGCTTCTCCACGTACAGGGTAAAGTCAGTGGGTACACATCTGGGAACAGCTGGGCTGAACAGCAGAAAAAGGAGCCAGCAGCTAAACAGTGCAGTCTCCATTTCAGGAGATGAATCTTCCCTCAATCTGTGTGGCACCTGGAGAGAGAAGAAGAATACAGACACAGAGGAATACAGATGGTGTGATTTGGTCTCATGCATGTAACCTGTTGGAGAGACATGTGCACCTGCAGGCTGGATGATGCTGACTTTTAACATCTGTACATCAGTTATTTATGCAAACGCTTTAATGCATCTATATCCAAGCCAGCGGTTATCTTCTCCCTGTGATCAAGAAAAAGCAAGGAGCGTTTGGTTCATTATGTGAATGACATGCATTAGTGATTACCTTCTGTTGTTGAAATGGACATTATGAATTCTGCACCAGCTGACAGACCCATCATTGTACAATTGTATCTGCTAGAATTTCCACAGTAGTTTGAGACTACTGTCCACTCAGTGTCACAGAATGGCTGAAAACTCCACTTCTGTACAATGCATTCACACCTAGTCAAATTTTAACCTGGGCACTTTCACACCTTTAACAAAACAGTGTCAAGTTTAATGAAAAATTCTTCACGGACATACTAATATTTATTTCAGACTGATGTAAAGCACTGGAAAGGCAGCTTAAGATACTGTACATACAGTAGTTTCCGTTTAGATGGACACTTAAGCGATTTCTGTGAGCCAGGGCCTCTTTTTTATTATTTGTTCACAATTCATGTTAAATCTCTTTTGGGTTTTTTTTTTTTTATTCGGCAGGGTAGTATTTCTTTCTACTTCAGTATGTCATCTATTTCCAAACACAGGGTCACAGGAGATTTGAGCTAAATAAATTGGCATTTCTAAAAAAAACTTTTCTTATAAGAAACTTGTTAGTGAGTCAGAATATTCACACTGTTCTGATAGTTGTGTTTACATCGAACCAGGTATAAAGTGACATCGACCGACCGATTTTTTTTAACATTTAATTAAATAAAAGTTATATTTCCGAACGGCACAGCTGCGTTCTCTAACGGCTGGTTGTTTTCAACGTGACCGACAATTCACCTTTCTTAACAGTCGTAGTGAGAGGCAGGTCAAATGCCAAAGGTACTTCATCCATATTTATGAAGTCGTCTGGTGCCATAAGTGAATTTGCCAAAGATTGTAACTTTTTCCTCATAGTTGTTGACACAGAGGAGTCCATGCTGTGATGGACAGGACTTGTCATCTCATAAATCTTAGATCAAGGTCATCCACCTCAAAAGTCTTCTATCTTCTTTTCGGTGGCGATAGTTTTTGCTTTCAGCTTCATCTTTAACATGAAGTTTCTTCAGACTAGATTTAAGCCAGTTACTGTGGCAATAATCCACTACATACCCTCATAAAGTCACAATGTTTTTTCCTCTTTTGTGTTTAATTACTGGAAAAAGGTATTAAAGTTGCTCTGACCCAGTAAGCCACAATTCAGAATCACGTGAATGTCCTTTATGGTGGTTTTGTATTGTTTTCTCTGCTCCTCTTACAGGATTCCTTCAGGGAAACACATTATCTTTTAACATTCCATGGGTTTGAGCAACTCTTAACCTGAACATTGCATTAACCTGCTCTTACTCATCTTTACAAACATTAACCATAATTTGTCATTGACTTTGCACAAATTATCCATAACCCAGTGCTCTCATCAAGACTAAATGGAGACAGCCATGTGGTATGTTTCTTAAATGACTGATATTGTACTGTTTTACACACCTAAACTTCTTTCCTATTACTTGCACTATTTTTGTCCGTGCTGTCATTTTCACTGCCTTTGAAGTACTTTCAGTGTTGATGCATGGCTGAGTCAGTGAAATGTGAAATTTTGAAAATTAGCCCAGGAATACTTTATGATACATGTGCTTGGTACTTGAATGTGTAGTGGACAATTTGTGCTTGAACAATCATCTTACACTCCCATATCTTTGGGTGTTCTGTACCAAAGTGTGCACATTCCCATTCTGTTACACTCTGTGTCAGGTGTAGCCACAAGTATAAGACTGCAGAACTGTGTGGCTCTGTGGCTCATGTCGACGGTCAACAATCCTCAAACCCTGCGGGATCATCACTTTTTATAATCACTTAGTTTGCGCCTGGCTCGAGTGCAGTGTTTCCTTGATGGATTATTAACTCAACATTACTAATCTTTATGGAGTGCCGAACTTCTACAGATTGCAGAAGACGTTGACATATCACTTTGTTCTTCTTTTGGTAGAAGCAACTGTACTGACAGTGGCTGGAAAGCTGGAACCAACACAGAACAAAATCCTGCAACTGAGGCAAACTTGAGAGGACCTGATATGTAACTTCTGATAGAAAGTTTGAGTAAAAACGAAGTTTTTTGTCCTCTGGCTGTTTACTTTCTACAAGGAGTAGAACTCCAGAGTGTTCTAGATAAACAAATCCTTCATTGCTAAATTAACCATGGTTGGTACCGGTGGTCCAGTGGCCACATTCTCTGTGTGGGACTATGTGGTGTTTGCAGGAATCATTTTGGGGGCTGCTGGCTTGGGCCTTTTCCAGGCCATCCGTGGTCGTAAAGAGACCTCGAGTGCGGAGTTCTTGCTGGGTGGACGGCAGATGACAGCGGTGCCCGTTGCCATGTCTCTCACAGCCAGCTTCATGTCTGGGATCACAGTCATTGGTACACCTGCTGAGGCTTACCGCTTTGGAGCTGCCTTCTGGCTCTTTGGCTTTGCCTATGCCATCATGTCTGCAGTTACTGCAGAAATTTTTGTCCCCCTTTTCTACCGACTGGGGATCACCAGCGCCTACGAGGTAAGGAGACACCACAAACAGTTAACTATTTAAAAAGTGCAAAGGTGACAGGTGTACATGGGAGATAAAATTGTTGGATCAACAGTACAAAATGTTGACGGTATTGGCTAGTGACAGAAAAACATGACGTTAAAAAGTTAATATGGCTAATGATTCATCCACTGTAGCTGGCAAGTTGACTCTAAATGAGGAGTCAAAGTGTGAAAATGTCGACTGGTGTCAAATCATGTTCACTATATACAGATGTCAAAATATGTAGTAACGGGATGTGGATAAAACAAAAGAATCAATAACAATAATTAGCTATAAAACATCTGAGATAAATCTGCTTTAATACCACACAGCCTTGTATTACTCAGGACACAAACTGCACTTTTCAAAATTATCCTAATATTAAAAATATTATATTTAAATATGATTTTCTACCTCCACTGGATTGATTTTTTAAAACTAACGTCAGGCCTGATCTTAAATATCAAATGTTCATACATGTTTTGCATTTTAACCCTTTTGATTTCAGGGTTTTGTCATGATGTCACCTTAGCGACATGTCAGTGCTAAGACCATCAGGCAAACATTTGCCAAAATGTTTGCCTGATGAAGGTAGTGGATGATTGAAAGCAATGTGTTTTACCTTTATATTTTCATGTGATTTTTTTTCCCACCTGTCTTTGAGAAACAGATGTTTATTATTTTCCTGTTTTTAAAGGTGCAATGACACTAAAATGTTATATCTGTACTGCTTATACGTGTCTATGAAAACATCTGTAAGGGTCCTGGTAGGGTCCACCCACTTTTCTTCATAACATATTGACATAAAATGCAGTATTTTGACTGATATACAGTATAGTATTGTGGCGCTGGGCGGCCATGTGGAGTAAAAACGGCGAGGAAACCGGCGGTTCACACACAAGCACTTTAT
>JAQQAE010005483.1:0-17576 GCA_029823295.1 Pseudamia nigra | reverse complement strand
AACCTCTCTTATCTTTTTAAATGGGTGAACTTGCACATTTTTACATTTCCCAATACTTATTGTCCCCACTGTATGTTTGTATGTGTACAGGTGGTTTTAAAAACCCGGCGCTCTACACCTCCTGGCTGTCACCAGAAGAGGCCGTCAGTGTGTGGAAATCTCCAGTGCCTTTCAATAGATATGAGAAATCTGCTACGCTGGTCAGTAACAGTCAGGCTCTGCTCCAACCTCTGGATGACATGGTGGGAAAAGCCTGGAATATGTTTGCTTCAAGGTAGGGTGGACCCACTCAGTAGGAAAAGTTTATACAAGAATTATGTTTCAGCATTTTGAAAATATTGCACTGGTTATGAAATATTACATGAATACCACTAGCTGGATGAATCTGTTTGTTTTACAGGGCCTACATCCATCAGTACATTAAATTTGGGATTTCAGAGGAAGATTTCCTGGACAGCTTCACATCACTGGAGCAGGTCATCTCAAGCTACAAACAATTGTGCTAGCAATATATTAAAATGTACATTTACTTTGCGGTTTTTCAACAACCTAAATAAAAGGTATATTTTTTAAAAATATGTAGTCATGTGGCTGGTGAAAGCTAATCATAATTCACTGACAATGACCAGAACTCCACGACTCTTCTCCTTTCGGCTGCTCCCCTCAGGGGTCATGAATACTTACTGGTATTTAAACTAGTGAAATCTCCACACAAACAGTGTATTTGCTTAATGACACAAGCATATTTGTAAAGTTTGACATTAATCCAAAAAGACAAGTGACAAGCCCATCAATTAGTATACTTTATTTACATATTTTACATCAGAATTTCAGAAGATCAGTATTTCACCACTTAAGTGACTTTTATACAAATGGGACAGTCTCGAAGTGCACAGTCGTCAGCCCAGTGCTTCAGCCAGCTTACAGACTGCTGTTGCCGTACCAGTAAATCAGCCAACACCAGTCTGATAAGCTAGCTGACGGAGTGGGTAACTGGTGAGGGGATGTTCATCACACAGGAAAGGGAGGAGTTTGCATGCTGGAATCGGTCATTTGTCACTCGTTTCAGGACTAATCCTCACATGTATGAGGTTTTGGGAGGCAAAACGATGTGTCAGATTGGTGGTGTTGGATAAAATGGCACAAAGCAAATATATCTGTAATGACCCTTGCTCCAGAACGATAAAAGGTAATAAAAACAACTCAATTTCCAAACTGTCCACTTACCTTAAAGATGATCATTTCTAAGAAATGTACACATCAGCTCCATTTATGATGCACAAAAGCTACATTATGTCATCTGGTTTTAAAAACAGCAAAAAAGAAACTTGAGACTTGGAAACAAGTGCCATGATTTACATTTTATGTATGATCGGATTCAAGGTTCAATCTAAATGTACAGAATAGAAATGGGACAAATTAGCTGAGAGTACATCACCTTACAAATGATATCACATTTTCCTTTTGTTTTGGTTCAAGTTGACTGGTGTCCGTACAGACTAGTTGAATAGAAATACATCTGCGCATACTGTCAAAAAGATTATTTAAGATATTTACACAATGTGCAAACCATCAATACCACACTGTTGAGTTGATATTGCTTTTTTTCATCCATTTTGAATAGACAAATTCAGACATACATATCGGTCTTACGGTTTAACAGGACAAAATAAAAACAAGGAAAAATAAACCCTGGAAAAAAAAGACCATCCATAGCATTTGTCCTGACAGCACACTGTACAAACAAGATCCCTTCTTACAACAATGTTACAAAATTAAATAAAAATCAAGTCTGTAAGTCAAGATCTATAGTCAAGGGAAGTCAGACTTCCAGTCTTGCATAAGGCATAGCATCTGATGGGCACTGCCCATTCACAGCAGTCACCACCAAACTGCTGCTTTACATCTGAGGTCAATGAATGGGTTAATTTAACGTTAAAGTAACATGTTAAGATCAGCAGTAGAACCAATCGCACTACACACCTAGAGAGAGATGAGGAGGAGGAGGTACAAAACCTGAAGGACAGACAGTAAACCGCACATACATCCTGTAAAGCGCACACACGCCAACAACAGTGCCTGGTTTTGAAGCATTCAGCCTCTGAATGGATGAGGGGGAGGTTTGTTGTTAAGTTGAGTGGCTGCAGCTGAGTGGAGCCCTCTCAGTGGCAAAGAAACAGTCAGCTGGATGTTTGTACTACATTTGTCTCCTTATCACTTGGTTTTCTCCTCCAAGTGCCTCTGCTGCTGCAGCCGCTTGGCATAGCTCTGAGCCATAGAGTTGACGATGGAGATGACAAAGTAGCAGACCATGGCCAGCACCACCTTCTCAAACACCCAGGACAGCCAGTTCTCATCCTGGAAACCCAAAAGAGTACAACACACAGAGAGGGAAAAGTGAAATGGCAAGTGTGTCAAATGTGCAATGTGTTTTTTTTTTTTCTTCTCAGCAGCCCAAACTGAAGTTGAGATCTGCACAAACTGTCAGCTTGTTTAAAATCAGGCCACAAAACACTGTTTACTGCAGCTTTCTTAAATAATGCCTTGCACATGCACTTTAAAAAAATCACATATTATTCCTACTCACATTGCAGGTCTGGGACCCATATGTTATGTGTATGTGCTGTTGCTTTAATGGAAGCTACTCAATATCTGTATGAGCACATCAGCTCATGGATAAACTTTAGGTGCATAAACAGATTACCGCCTCTCCCACTGTCAAGCATCTACTTTTTCTACATTGGTTAAGTTTTGGAAAAGTTTCACAGCTCTTTCACTACTAATACCACACGTTTGGCTTGACTACAGAATTTTCACGAGTGTTCTCAAGCCCAAAAGTTTACAACATGTAAACTTCATGTCATACACTGGCATTAGTATTATAAGGCTACCATTTGAGCAGCTGTGATACAGCATGAAAGGCTTGAGATTAACCTACAAAACATCTCTCACTATGGCATTTCCCCCATTGCTTGAATCCATCAACTTGCCTAGACTAAGCAAAAAACAGACAATTTACCAATCAAGGTTTCTGATGTCCAGTGAGCTGTGGATATGAAAGGTTCAGCTTATATTAAAAAATATAGACAGCTGGTAGTTTAATGGATGATATTCTATAAAACCATCTTTCTGTAGAACTCCTGTCCTTTGAGAGGCATAAATTTTTAATTTCAAAATTTAATGGAGGTCAGAAATACAGACTTGTTTTAAGCTGTTTGATGACGGTTTTTCTGGCAACAGATGGTTTTTAAAGAGTTCATTTAGCTTGAGAATAAGGACGATTTTCTTATCCTTTATCACATATCTGGAGATGCATGGTTTTCACTGAACAGTAAAGTAATTAAAGCCGTCAAGGTAAATGAAGTACAATATTTTTTTCTTATATGTGGTGGAGTCAAATGAAAAAGTGGAGAAAATGGACATATTCCAGTAAAGTACAAGTACCTCCAGTTTGTGTTCAAGTACATCCATCCATCCATTTTCTACTAGGTACAGTATTTGAGGAAATGTCCTCCACCACTTAACACAGGTATTGGTTTCAGCCTTAAATTCACCATGAGCTGGATTATAATAAAACTTTACAAAACATCTGCTAATGCAGGTATAACAGAGAGTCATGGTAAAAGATGGTAGTTCTTACCGCTGGTGCACTTCCTCCGGCGTGGTGCAGCTTGTTCCTCTGCGCTTCCAGGTACTGGCTGAAGGGCTTCTGGAGTGATGGTCCAATTTTGGGCACAGATCTGCCATCCACATAGAAAACAAAAAGTACAAAAACAAAATTTACTCACCCGTGAAGCATCCACAGTTTTACAAGGCAAACCGCTGTTTCTGAAGTCTTTCTTTCCCTAGTTTTATGGCAGGTCCTCACTTATCCACCATGCAACTACATCCTTGCTCTAAGTACCAAAGGCCCCATCCTACATGTGGACCTTATCTTGGAGTTGTCCTGCTCGACAGTGTGAGCAGGGAGGAATGAAGTAGAAACTCCTCAGCCCTCCTTTTATGCCTCTTAGCCCTCTATAGGCGCCTGTGTCAGCCTCTTCAACCAGGAAATGAGTCGACATGATGTCATCACCTTTACCACCATCGCAGCCTTCTGAGTGGAAAGACATCTAATCAGGGTGTGTGCATGGCCTTATTAGGAAAGGTGGATGAGCTCACTTGGGGGCCAATCATGTTGCACTTTATTAATTCATGTCATACGCTGGCATTGGTATTACAAGGTTACCCATTTGGGTCAGTAGTGATATGGTGAGAAAGATTTTAGGTTATCCCACAAAACATCTCTCAGTCAGTCATTTCCCATTGCATGGATTCTCTTCAGGACATAAACATGAACTTGCCTCGACTAAGCAAAAGAGACAATTTACTAAACAAACATAAAAAGGCAGCTGGGTAACTGCTGATATCAAATAACTGGTTCTGAGTCACTCATTCTCGTCCCTACTTTACATGAAGCATCCACAAGAATCTCCACACAAAGCAATTACAAAAAAACATCATGTATCACTGCTGAAGCAACATTTACACACATCACAGCGAGTCATTGTGGACTGTTGAATTTTTCTAAACCGGACACTCAGTATGATGACACCGTGAAATCCGGATGAAGTCAGAAGAACTGGAAATGTCTGCTACAAACAGGAGCATTTCAAATCTGCCAATCCTGATAAGACCATTTAGACCTTGTATTGGTCAAACCTTTCCAAAATGTGAGGACTGGATCCAAAATGGATAAGGGATTCTTTTTAAATTGGGTTGTAGTCACGCATTTCCTTGATATAAAATATACACGTGTTTTTTTCTTCATTTTCTTGATTACTTTGTGGATTATTTTGTTCCAATTTAGTTCATTTTGTGAATTGTTTTTTTTTTCTAATTTTAAGGGGTTTTTTTGGTTAAAATGTATTCACTTTGTTTGAAATTTGGATGATTTTGTTAATTAATTTTTCCATTATATTGATTAAATGATTTTTGTGTTCACTGGCTTTCTGAACAAAAAGAGTTCATTCTTCATACATCTCATTTTCTTTTATATTTACAGTAAAGAGTAAAATACAGTGTTTACAATTATTAGACCACCACCCAATATAAGCCTCATCACAGCTGCCATAAATGAACAATATTGGCAATCACCAATATTATTTTTTATGTCCCTATAATGGATAATCCACAAATATGCACAAGCTCTCTAATCCAAAATGATGTTTTTAAATGCAAAAATATAATTATTGTAGCAATCCATGAAAAGTGGATTATAAATTTTTTGTTTTTTTTTTTTTAAATCAAGATGCCTAATTACAGTAGTTTACTTAATTTCCTGAACAGTAAATTTGTTTTACTGGTTGAATGTTAAGTTTGAATTCACATTTTCAAACCTAGTTTGAGCAGACATGCTGGACTTCTCTAAGTAGTCGGAAATTAATCAGTTTGAAATGCCATTCTCCTGATCAAAATGGCAACACACTGAGAACTCACTGAAAAGTAAAGGGTCCACGTTAAAGCACTTCATGGTGCTGGATGGTCACGACAGATGGTCTGATAAATTTTGTGTAAATGTTCTATGTGGATTCATTCACTGTAATGACTGGAGATATTACGGCTGTTTATAATCATTTTTTTAAGTTTCTCAAGGAAACACTACAGAGAGTTAAACATTCAAAGAAACATGAAATTCCCTGCTTCATTGTTCAAATGTGAACTTGGTGAGTCAGATCAACATGTTCGGATGGGACCTCACATGCCTGACCACCAATGCTGCAAAGATTAACTGCATGTGGCGGCAAAGAAATACCTCTGTGTGGAAAAATGCACAATGTATATATGACACTCCTGTAATGCATGTTTTTAGTCAGTCATGATCCCCAATCGGCGGTCAAAATGGATGTGAAAACGATTACAAATGCATTTCTAACCACAAAACCAACGGAAAGACAATGACTCCACTCTACATCTGATTAATTCAGTCTCTTTCTGTTTTATACACAAAGACTTACCCGATGAGTGACACCATTTGCTCCACTATGTGCTTGCTGAAGGTAATGATTACAAATAGTTTCTGTTGGAAGACAAGATGTAGAAAAACAAGCTTTAACATGTTTATATTGCATCCATGAAAAATGCCAGACTTCTCATCAACAGCTTTGGAAATATTAGAACACCTCGATTTCCTATAGAAATCCATTATAACAAGCCTTCATCTTGACTTTGGAAAATCTGTTGTGCAAATATTTCTAGATTATTTGTCCACATCAGATATTCATAGTTAATCGTTACTTGTTATTGAGGTCATTACATGTCAACAATCTTTCAAATAAATGTAAGTTTCTTTATCGTATTTATAAAAGAAATATTTCACAGGCCTCTTGAACTGTCAGTGTGGTCCAATTATTATTATTCAAACTCTTAATTATTTTGTCAACAACATTTGTCATAATTATTTTGTCAACATCCCATCATATACAATTTCAAATAAGGAAATGTTGATGTGTAATTTCTGTTCCTTTCATTTCTTTTTGTCTTCTTATCCATAAAACATACAAATACAGTACATGCTGGAAATATAAATACAAATATAACAAAAAGATGGGAACAAATACAGTACATATATTGTATCTGCCACATTTACATGTTGTAAATGATGAATGCAAAGAAACCTTATTTAAATTAAGTCATACACTCAAATCAGCTTTTTGCTGCACAGCTGTAGGAAATCAAGACCCCCATTGCCACTTTCCAAAGACACTAATTAACAAAACTAAAACCTGGTATTAAACTAAATTTTGGGTAGGGAAGGTTTTTTTGTGGTTTGCCGAGCTCCACAGTGGGAGGCAAACCCACAATATTCTTCTCTGGTTCTGAAACCGATCAGCTTTAAACAGCATGACACATGGCCCCCTGGACAAATTCAGACAGGATGTCTGAATGGCCAAGGCGTTTCAAAGTACAGAAAAAAAAGACAAAGAGTCCCCCCCCCCAGGCTATTAGCGTCTGCTTAATTTCCTTCTCTCATGTCCACTTTACATCCTCCATAACCCCTGCTGCCCTGTCAGCCCTTTGTCTAAAAGTTCTCATCGTGAGATCACTGGCTGGTACCAGCACACTGACAGGTTTAGTGTGCTACAACACCGAGCGACTCACACACACAACGCATCTCCGTCTCAGCTCATATTAGTCACTGGTGTGGCAGACTCAACAATACACTCAATAGTTAACAACTTTTTAATCTAGTGGAGTTCAAAAAATAACTCGTTTAAGAGGTTTCCTCTCCTTTCATCTGGAGCCTGAACGCTGACTCCATCCCAACATTCAGACCGGGACTCCCCCGTGGTCTACAGCTCTGTCACAAAGAATTAACTGAAACTGCACAATTAGGAGTTTCTCAAAGTCACTAACTCATCATTTAAGTACTAGGTTTAATGTCACAACTCCCACGTTTTATAGTTGAGTGGATTGTTTAAAGTGAATCACTCAGCACTGCATCCTTTTTTTAAGAATGGATTTTTTTTTTTAACATGAATTATGACATTGGGGACAGTGGAAAATGTCACAAAAGCTGAGACAGAAGTATGATGACGTGAAATGAAGATGAGTCAGGTTTGAAATCTGCAATACTGTGGCAAGGTGGCATGTGCCTAAATAGTTGGCATTTCAGCAGATTCAGTTAAGCTAAACTGCTCCATTGCCACCAAACTTCTGATAAACCTTTTGAACTGTGTAACTGACCTGTATGTGCATTTTAATGATGGCTTTTCCAATCAGTGTCGCTCCGAAGAAGGTCCAGAAGGGAACCAGGAAGTGGCCACAGGTTATTCCAGCCAAGTCAAAAAGGGGATTAGGGATCTAAAACACATGCACAAGAAAATATCACTTGTATCTTAAAAATTCCAGTCACAAACTCCCTCAACTACTGGCAAATGTAAAGAAAAATAAAGTACAATGATGCCATGTGTACATTTTGTCTTTAATCAATCATACAAAAAAGAAGTCTACTTCCACTTACTGAGGCACAAGCCAGGATCCCAAAGAATCCCACTTTCTGCACCATATGCTGGACTCCCAGTTTTGCTCTGGTGACGAAGTCCTGCCAAGAGATTTAAGTGAATATGTGTGGGTATGAGTTTTCCTACTGACAGAAAGTAATTTCTTTTCTTTTTCTTAAAATAACCTTACAGTAGTATGTTTCACAGATATGTGGTTCAAAACCAAGCAGTAGTGTCTAAAATGTTATTACAAGGAACAAGAGTCTTGGTTAAATGACTGTGGTACAATACCTGCTACTTAAGTGCAGTGTTGGATTTTATTTTAGTTTGATGATTTTGGGAGTTTGGTCACAAAGTGATGAGGATCTTTTGATCCTATCACTGTCATTGATGGGATGAATGTGTGGTTTCATGGTGAAGATTAAAGACGATGTAGGAGTGAAATTGGAAGAAAAACAAAAAAACAAAACCTGGCATGTCACCAATATCAGCTGAATGTAAATGACTGAACTTCAGGTTTAGTTTATCCTGTACATGCAGAGTTCTGGTTTATACAAAAATGTGTATAAATGATGCAGAACTGAGGTTCAAAATAATTTGTTTTGTACTTTGATACCTTTCAGTTATGTTTTAGTCTCGTGCCCATGTAATTCAAGTGTAAAACACTTCCTATAATTTATTGGAATATCTATAAATATGTAATCCTTTTGTTTTCCAAGAGAGTACAATAATGATAGAAAAGTCACACCCTAAAGTGCCAACACTATAAACCACATCTTTCTCTTGCCCTGATGAAACTCAGTGACTTCTCATGTGAGACCTTTCCTCTCTAAACATCTGACACGCGAGTATACATCCTGAAAATGCTCTCATGATCAAAAGACATGTGATCTGCCTCCTTGGCTCATTCAGAATCAGTGAAGTGAGAATGGGTGATGGAAAACAATGTACAAGTTTGTCTGATTTCTATTGTGCTGACTCAGTATCTGATCTCAGCAGTCTGCAGTCATGTGAAGTTGGTTCCTGACAGGACTGTCTGTCATTCAAATTAGAGGCCGGTGAAAAGAAAAGACGGAGGGCAGGAAGCAGAGAGAGCGAGGCCCGAGGGATGATTAAAGGGAGCTGTGCTCAGGGTGACTCACCCACCAACAGACAGATTTACTGGAAGTGAAAAGGGGAGGGGCTTCACTGAAGTCACATGGCACTTGGAGACCAATCACTGAACAGTGTCTCCATGGTCAGTTGGGCATTATGAAGGTGAATCCAAATCAGACGAGATATTAAGAAGGCAGGGTGGGAAAAATGCAAACTGCTGTTCTAATATGAAAACAACCAGCTGACATTGTATGATCCAGTAATCACTGTGGCTTTTGTTGGTGAGTGTTCAGTTAAGCATCTTATACCTTAAAAAAAGTTCAAGGATATTGTAGCATGTGCAAATGCATCTGTACAACCTCTTGAAAAATGGAAAAAAACAAATGTTCTAAGCCAGTGACAGAGCTCTTTATATTCACACCTGAGCACTCTGTGCTTGCTCCAGCATTTCCTCAAATTCTTCATAGTCTTCATCGTCTGGGTCAGTTCCAGACTGACGAGCAGCTCGTGCCATGAAATATGGAGGCAGTTCTCCGATGGCAGTGCCTGCTCCCTGAACACACGATTTAAAATACTCAGTGTAAATATTTTCACATTTATTTTTAGGTTCACAAGTAATAAAATGTGATAATATATTTTGTTTGATTCAGTGCTTTTCTTTTTTAAAAAAAATTAATTTCTCCTCTCATACTCACCCACATACAGGCCTCCAGGCGAACCTTTGACATGATTGTGAAAAGGGAGATGCTTCCTTCTGCCCCTCCACTTTGGGGACACACAATCTGATCTGGGTATGGTGGCTCTGGGAAGTCTGTGGAACCACACTCGTACGCTGCCAGGGTTACTGATGCTATGTGAGGTCCCTGATAGAAAGGTAGACCAGATGGGAGAGCATGACCCAGTTAGGGATCTTAAATATTAATGGATGCAGTAATTTTTCCCCAACATGTGTCATCCTAAAATTGCACATGGATTCACATGTGAATGTAAATGTGTCATGTAGTTCAGTGGGGTTAGGTATGAGAAACAAATTTAAAAGGCAATCCCAACTCTGAATTTTAAAACTACAAGTACGCCATTCCCAATCTTGGAGTCATATCACCCCACCAAACTCACAGATAATGCATAGGAGAGGCCTCAGCGTATTTTGTGTGTGACAGTGCTCAGTACAGAAAGGGTACAAGTCAATAAACATGAAAAATGGAGAAAAATGAAAACCACCAGTAGGAATTATCTAAATATACAGTATGTTGCATTTTGTAAGTTTGGGATCCAGGAGAAAGCACATTTTTCTTGATATGAAAACATTTGGGAGCCACTGCTATAATGTTAAATGATAAGTTTGTAGTGTTTTTCTTCGCTCACAAGAGGTGGAAGTGGGATCATCCTCATCATGTGTGCTGGACATTTAACTAGCTCGATCAGTTTTTTTTTAAATTAGGAACAAATTATAGGAGTTTTAATACTTGTATGATTGAAGAAAACTGTAAACCGTAATACTTCAAAACCTTGGGGCAATTTGTTTTACACATATAAAAACAAACACTCCCACGTCTGCAGTTCCATCGGTATGAAACATTTGCCTCTTAAAAGAAACCTACAAGGCAGTTTATATAATTCTTTTTGAAACAAGAAAGACATTTCTATTTGGTGAAAACCTGGAGAGTCAAAACATCAGAGCAACTGACAGAAGTTCCAACACTTAGAAAACATTTGACAGTTGAAAACTTGACAGCTGGCCACTTTCACTATGCAGGAAAATCCCTGGTTGTTCTCAACACTGCATGTATAACAACACCAGACAACCTGATCTACACATATCTAAACATTTTAGCGCAAGACTGAGAAACTGTGTGCCTAATGAAACTCTGCTCACAGGCACAGACACATAAACAGAAGCTGAGTCAGTCTCTCTGACAGGAAGGCGGGTCATCATTTATCAGTTTTAAAACATTACATTCACCTCAGCCACCTGGTCTGAGCAATAGTAAGCCCACCTGTATCTACAACACAGCAACTCTGTTCGACCTGCTGAAAGTGATACAGGCCCCGACAGCAGATGGACAGCACACTATTAGTCTGTGTTGACTGTAAGCGCTCAGCCCACAGGAGACTACTTCAGTTTACACCACACAGTCTCTATTCAAAAACAGACAGCTCTTCACTTAACACATCTTTACATGACAGATCAATGCTAATGAAAAGAAACTATGCTGTGAATCAACATTTAAAACCAAATTTGAAAACAGTGAATAATTAGAAAATGAGGTGAATCCTTCTGCTCACTCAAGTCCATTAAGCATTTTTCATGCTTAGTGGCCACTGCAGTTTGTCGTCATGTACCTATCATTTTCTAACTACACTGAAACAAATAAAGCTATAAAAATGGCATTAATATTCCGCATGAGCTTCAACATGTTACAGGAAATTATGTATGGTTAAAGAATTGCAGTGTGGCTTGGCAGCAAAAATTAGCTTTGTGACAAGACTGACTTTCTTGGATTATCAAATAAGTGCATTTAATTTTACTGGTATGTTGGATATTATATGTACCGTATTTTCCGGATTATACGTCACAGTTTTTTGCATAGTGTGGCTAGGGCAGCAACGAATATATAAAATTATTTTGAGTATTGTTGTTTGTCACATTGACAGCTGCTAGACATCGCTCTAGGCTTGTGTACCTGCATCTGTATTACTGACAATTTAAAATGTAGACATTACCGGTAACAACCACACCTGCCATCAGCTTAACACTGAACATCTCGGCGCCGTCACTTACTCGGTGAGACGGGGAGGCGAGCCGCGAGCTCTCGCTTCTGGTGTCAAGCATGCGGCCGTGGCTGCGCGCTTAACGCGCATTCCCTGAACTAATGCGACCTGTTCTCCATAGCGACGAATCCACATTTTTTGGCTTGTGTAACTAACATTCCGGAGCAACATATAACCCGGAAAATAGGGTAATTGTCCAAGGGAAAATGACTCCACAGAAGAGTTACAAAATCTTTGAAATTTATGAATATCCTGTGGTTTTTCAGTTGCCATTTTGACCTGACAGCTACATTCATTTATCAACCATTCTCTGTGTAGCCTGCATTTCCAGTTTTTTTTTCATTCCATGAAAGGGCTTCGATGAAGCGTGTTATTTATACTGTATTAAGTTCCATCTAAACCAAAACTAATGTTAATGTGGAAATCATCACAATGAACAAAATTACTTTTTCTAGACATAAATTAGTCAGAACTGTTTTTAAAATGCAGCTTTAAGATTCAAGTCTTCAAAAAAATATAGTTTAAAAATGTGACATTTTTAGTCGAAGAGCCTAAAATTTTCTCAGGGAAGTACCTCCAAATCCACCGATCCCCACACTGCAGCTGCAAGGAAAGCCCAGCACATTCATTTGAAATATCATGGCAAACTGGTGAAAAGACTGAAGCAGAGACTAGGACTAAGAGTGGAAGACTGCCACACCATCTTTAGTTCCTAAAGAAGGAAAAACTGAAAAAAATAAAATAGCTGTGTAATAGGATCCAAAATTATGTTTATGTCTAGTTTAGCCACATTATTATGACCAGTGCTTAGACAGAGAGCAATGACCTCGAGAACACAATGATTAATGATGCAGTCATAGTAGTGAGTGAATTCCCTTTCCCATGAGCACAATGATCTCATTCTCTGCAGAGATATGCATTAATGCTTCAGGATTGAGGTAAATCCACAGCGTTAGCTCTGCTGGTGGGGAATGGAGTTCATTAAAATGAACGGGACGGGAAACACTGGGAGTTTCCCGTCTGTTACTGACATCAACATTGTGTAGACAGCAAGGGCAAAGCCGTCTCTCAGTGAATATGATGTTCCATGTAGATCATGAGTAAAGAATTATGACTTCTCTGTTAAAATTTTTGAGCTGGTCAGAGGACTCTGTGGATACATTTGCTACCTCTCCACCACACAAGTCTTGCTCCAGATTAACAGCAATGTGAAGTGGGACGGGTTAAAACAAAATCTAAGAAAAACAGGAAACTCCTACAAAAGAAGGCAACAATTAAAGAGAGGATCAGATGAAGAATGGATTTTCAAGCAGGTTTGAGTCATATTGATGTCTTGTGTGTACATAATAAACATGCTGTGTTTTTCCTTCTGATGGTTTTTTGTATGACTTGCTGTGGCTCAATGTTGAATGTGAAAACACATACTGAACTATTACAGGTACCTGACGCAAGTGGTGAGAGTAGTTAAGATGATGATATTTAGTCATGAGTTATTGTCATGTTTTTCCAAAAGGATTATTACACTGCAATGGCTTCTCAGATTTTCATGAAACTTGGTGTAGGGGTAGGACAAGGAACAGACCAACCAATTAGATCTTAGCACTGATGCAAGAATAAAGTATTGAGATGTTTTTTTCACTTTTCTAAAATTGTGAGGTAGACTCTGTATTTTTGTAAGGATGCTGTATAGAGATGTACACCCACAGAGAAAAATGATAGATGCTGTAATTTCCTTTCTGTTTTTTGTTGAGTTGTGAATAATGTGACTACACAATTACATGGTTGCTGTTAGAATAATTGGCTAAATCCATGTATTCCTATCAAATAAATCAAATGAAGGGAAAAGAAAAGAAAGTCGTGAGTAGGTTGGAGTAGTCTCCTACCCAATTGGAAGGAGACAGCTCTACATTTTAGACAACTGTTTATTTGTCAGAAAGTATTTGAAAAAATGACTCAATTACTTTCTAATGCCCTGAAAAAGTTACAATGAGATCAAAAGTAACAAATCAAGGGGAAATTGTTCCACTTAGTTCTACATGACACCTACTCATACAAGTAAACCTCCATCACGCCAAGAGGAGACAGGGAATGTGATCTCCAACCCAAACACAACAGGCACAAATAAAAACACAAAATAGACTTACTAAATAAAGTAACAAGAGGCTGCTATTACTAAGGCCAACCACCCATAAAGGCAAACACATAAAGCATTAATAGAAGTTCAACACATCAGTCTGCAAAAACATGGCCACAGCTTCAACTTTTCCCATTACTTCATTATAATGGAAAGAGCCAGCTCAGCTGGAACACATCTGCACACAGATCAGAAGCCACATCACCAGCCTACACTGGACCGTGGGTCAGACTTTCATTCTTTTTCCATTTAGATAAGTGAACATTTTTAACCATTTAGCTGTGGACTCAGACCAACAGCTTTACGGAAGTGAGTGACAAAACAAAATGAGGTTGATGTAGTTCTCACACAAAGCAATAAATGTCCTTGACAATGTCAACTGTAAACTACAGGAAAGGATACATCAGGGGTTTGCAAAATGTAATACACTAAACTTGTTACAGCTGTTACACAGGTATAACAAGAAAATGTGGAAGGGCTGTATGTAATTAACATCAAGACAAATATCAAGTGTATTAAAGATGCACTGAGCACATGTCAAAACACGCTGAGCACTACAAACCAGTGTGTTCACACTATATCTTTCATTTGTTTAAATTGTTTAATAATACACAATTGACTAAGCAAACTTATGCAACAACAAATTATCTTCTAACACACTAAAATCTCAACTGGTGCAGATAATCATGTACATTTTGAATATTCTGGCCCTTCCTATTTAAATATCTCCCTAAACTCTTTTACAATGTTACATTTCAGTCACAATCGACACTGCCTCAGAATGAGATGGCCTTTTAGTTGAGTGCCTTGTCATAAAAATGCAGTATTATTTTCTTATTATGAGGAGTTGGAGTCTGTTGTACTGAACACATATTAGCTGGAAAGTGTTACAAAAGAAGGCTTTCCTACCAAATAGAGAAGGAAGGTGTGCAAGCCAGTCCCAAGGCCAACTGAGGACAAAATCCCAAGGCCAACCCAGTAGGCACACCATAGAAATTTCTTCTCCAGGTATTTCACATACTGCAAGCAACAAGTAAATTAATGTCTCGAGAAAAAGGAAACAGAACATCATTATTAAACTCACAACTGGACATACAGTAAAAAAAAGTAAATACAATTCATTTTTTATGTCTGATTTTTTAAACCAGGAGGTAAATTCTAACATGTTACTGTGATTTTTAAAATGATACATACACATTTGTCATTAGTTACTTTTTTTTTTTTTTAAAGATGCAAGCCATGTATAAAATTGGAGACTATTAACATATGCTAGTGCTTTTTCTGGGACTACTGCACCTATCATTATTTTTTTACAATGAATATGTGGCCAATTACTTGCATGATCAAGGGTTACTTTATTATGTAGATGTCATCAGTAAAAACATTATCTTCCTCCCAGAAAGAGTTTCAGATGGAAGACTGGCTTATCTTTAACCTTCATACAGGCTTGTGACAAAACAATTTTGTTGATTATTAACAAGAAAACAAATCATGTCTTACTTGTTGGTGTGCGCCCTCAGCGGAGTAGGTGATAGAGAAGACAAAACATAACATCAAAACTAAGAACACGGCACCTCGTCGTTGCCAAAGCCTAAATAAGAAGGCAAGGAAACAGAAATGTTGATAAGGAAAAAGGTACCATGAACAAAAGTTGGTTGTTGTCTTTCGCTCTACTTATACTGTAGATATGCACTAGAAGGTACGTTTATTTGCTTTGCAAATTCAAAAGAAGTAGAGCCAGAACATAAACACATAAAACAAATATAAACTTCTTGGGGAATAAAAGGCATACTTCAAAAAAACTGTTTAAATTCTTACTTAAAAGTCAGTTCCTTTAGCTTAATGAAGGTCTCCAGGGTAAAGTAATGTAATGTGGTGACAGGCCTTTTCCATAGGACTAGAGAAAGACGCTCTTCCTTATCTTTCTGTCGCCTCTCTCTTATTGACGAGTCTGCAGAACATGGACAATTGCAGTTACCTTGAAATACAGTAAAACTTATTTCTACATTTGCAACTGTAGCAATTTGCTCTGACAAAGCCAAATCTACGACTTGAGTGTTCATAGTCTTTTACAGGACGTGATGCAATTAAAAAAAAAAAAAAAAAACAACAATTCAAAGTACTGTATTGTACAAATCAATAACCCTGGGCACTTTATGACATGGACAGACCACGTGGTGGAAGTTATCACAGTGTGCCACGAGAAGTTGCACAACCGGAACATTGAAGAGAAACTTTACAGATGAGCGGTTACATCTTTACAGGGTATTTCAAACTCAAAAGGTGATGGGAACTAACCTGTGGACTTGCCATTCTGTTTGTCTTTAGCTCCTGAACGTTTCTGAGGCTGTTCACAGCTCGCTCCATTGGCTGCCATGTCAATAAATTATTAGCCTGTGTTGATACGCAACAGTCAAAACACAGGAATCACAATTTAGTATTTCCCATTCAGCAAAGTCGTTACTTCAATTTTAACTTGTGTAAATAGTTCAATAACTTAAAATCAAAGCAGTTCTAAAGTCCGTATCAGAAACACAATTGCTTAAATATTAACGATTAACATTGATGGCTATCAATGCAAAAAAAAAAAAAATGCCAGGACGAACATGTTAATGACACTGTTAAGACGTCAATTTATCAGGGAATTAACAAAAGATGAACGATTTCTCCGACAGAGCACAGTTAATATGAGTGAACTAAAATAAGCTGTTCTGTCCTGTAGGTCAGTCTGTAACAAGATATGATTACCATCATCATCATTCCCCACATGCTAACCGGTTAGCCAACATGCTAAAGGCGAAGCTAGCAATGATGGAACTGACTACAGCAAAACACAGGCTTTAAATCCGTAACAGGAGCCTTACTTCTTGTTTGAGATACAGAACCGCCTCTCCCCTCTGAGCTACTGTGTATAAGTAACAACACACACTAAATACTGTTTAAAAAGAACGATGTTTGTTCAGTGCAAGGATCTTTGGCCGTACCTGCTGCCTGGCCTCTTCACCTGGAAGCTAAATTTATACTTGTCAAAGTAAGAGCAGGATCGAGACTCAGACCTGACAAGTTTTCATCATCTAGTTTAAAACGACAAAAAACGAAGTGTATTACTATGAAACTAAATTGCAACACAAATGTGTAACTTTCATTCTTTCATATTCTATCAGTGTATGTCAGGTCATGAACTAGATGCCTATATTGTGGAAATCACATGAAAACGCGTTTCCGCCGGTTGTATTTTTTTGATCCAATAGGAGGTTGCCAGATTTTCCAACAAAACGTGACATTTGCGAGACGAATCAGATAATTTCAATACCAAATGTACTTACTTTACATTACCAGTCAGACGTTTGTACATGCCGTCTCCTCCAGTGTTTAATCTGTATGTTTTATTTTCAACGTACTAAAGGCATTCAAACTGTGACAGAACACATAAGAAACTAGAAAATTTGCAATCAGGACTCAAAACAGTCAAACATGCTGAAAAAGTTCAAGAGGGCATCTGAGGATGGAAGGAACATTAAAGTATCAAAGGCACAGCAGCTTTGACACTCAAGTCACAAAAATTCTGTTAAGAGTTCTCCATTCATTTCTTT
>JAQQAE010005482.1:0-17578 GCA_029823295.1 Pseudamia nigra | reverse complement strand
AGAGGATAGGGTGAGATGGAGGCAGATGATTTGCTGTGGCGACCCCTGAAGGGAACAGTCAAAAGGAAAAGAAGAAGGAGAAGAATCTGTTATTATTAACATCTATCACTTATTATGAAACTTCAAATCCATCATCTACTGACATCATTCTGTGAACCTATTAATTAGCTGTTGTATAAAAAGAAATTAACTGTACATAATATTCATAATGATTCACTGTGAATTTTTCCTTCTGGGATTTAGATCTGCTCTAAAGTTCAGAGACAATTTCCCAAAGAACATTTGACAAACATTTTAAGGTCTTACATAAACAAAAAGTTCAGATTTATTTGAGAAAATGTACAGTATTAACTGTAATGTTTGAATACATTTTGAAGCAATACAACCACACATTCAGGAGATCCCCAGAGACCGAAAGACCTTCACAGTCACCAGATGAATACTTGTGTGAAATATTGTTCTGACGGGGATAGTTAGTCCTATCTTTTTCCAACATCATCAAAACACCAAATGAGGCAAATGCTTCCGGAAGAATGGTTTTCTTTCTTTGGACAGAGTTCAGAGACTAGTAGAATCAGTGCTTCGGCACACTGAAGCCATTGATGACAATGTGATAGTTTCAGTCGGGACTCTTCCCTGGCAGTGATTCCGGTACATGCATTTTAATGTAATATGCTAGATTTTCTATATTTCTGTTTATAACCAGGTTTTCAACAATTAAAATAACTAGTTAGACAAATCAAAAACTTTTTTATCTGGAAAGTACTTTAAAAAAACCCTACAGGAGACCACAACAGTCTATACAGTAATTTCAACTACAGGACATAGCTAGCACTATCTGTGTCATCTATTATTAAAACAAAAATGGAAAATTAATTTTACATTGCAATTGCAGGTGTATATTTAATCTCCTCTCAATTCATTTCTGACCATATTGTGATGCATCATCAAAGTAGATATTGATCAATTTTTAAAGATCAACATAATAGCAATAGAATTCAAACAGCAAAAACCTAATACAGTAGATGATTTATGGGCTTACATCATCCCTTTTCACTCATGTTCAGTATTTCCAATTTAAAAACCTGATAGTAACCATCGGCCGCAGACAGCTGCACTTTCTGTCACTAGTGTCCTTTTTTAATATAAAATGATATAAAATTGATATAAAATGTCCTTAACTGTGCCAATTATTTGTCCGAACTGATTAATCGGCCTGTTTCTGCTATGTGTTTCAAAAAAGGCAACAATGTCACACTAACAATCCTTAGAACACACATACAGCAATTACACATCATCATGAGAGCAAATAGAGACAATGACATTATTTAAAACACTATTTCAGTCAATACTATCTATCACTCATATCTAACCTCTCAAAAAGCCAAGACAGACAAAAGTGACGGCAGTCTGACGCCAAATCTATGTAACACAATCTCATGTGCTTTTTGTTCAAGTCATGTAATGAGCCTGTAATGAGGGCATAAAATATTGATGCCCCTTCTCACATAACACTGAGCTTCTTTAAGGGTCCTCTCATACCAAAACAAGATATAACAGTGAAAAACTTTACACCTCCCTCTCTCACTTCAAAGCAAAAAACGAACAGGTCAAATAGTATGCAAGCAGACTTTTTGAACTAGATCAGTTACATGTATATGTTTAAAATATTTAGCTATGAGAATCAAAGCATTTACAAAAATAATCAAAGAAAGAGTAATAAAAATAGTACAGTTGATAAGATTGTGATAAAATGGCTTTTGTGTTTTGCGCTTTAGGTCAGAATGTCCATCTCACTTTCGTAGATACATTTTAAACATTCAAGCGGGCAAACAGAAAGGAAAACATTAAACTTCCGGTAGAATGCAACAAATGTCTTGAGTACAGTATGTTATATACCACTGTACTCCCACACATGCACATACAAAACAATGTACGAGGATAAGAAAACAGACAACAGGGAATAGTTGACAGAGATTACAGTCCTAATGTTACCTTGATCAGGAACTGTTGCTGTCTTCCAGTTCGATCGTTAGTTGCAAATGCTATCGTAAAGTTCAAAACCCGTATGTGTTTGAATCCAACTCCAACGACATAAACGAACACTAAACCATCAATCGCTGTTTATCCGAAGCAGTTAGCACCATCTAAACTTACGGCCTTCACCGTAGTTAAGCATTAATGGTCAGCCTATTTCACTCCTCAAAGTTACATGATGTTGTGCTGGAGTAGAATTGTCTGATTACACGTGTTTTATTTACTGTGTCTCTGCGGGTAAGCTAAAGTAATACTGCAGACCACAGCACCTCGCTGCTAGCTGGCTTTGCTGCTGGATACTGGTCGCTTAGCAACTACTTGTGTCTTACCGGCTAAGCTAACAGCTAATTTACAGCTAGCTCTATGACGGCCCTTTTCATCAAATCACGGCAAGCTGTTTCTCACACAACCCGTTGAAATTACTTGACTAAAACTCGTGCTGCCAATAACAACTTGTTAACGAATCCATATGGGAATTTGTGGCAACCTCTTGGTGTTTTTTGTAAGGGACTACAATAACGATGAAAACTACAACAGCCCGAATCCCCGGTCTGCCGTCAAATAGATACAATTGTCGTAGTAGAAGGAGGTTTTAAATACGGGTGAGAGATCAATCCGAGAGAGCAGTCCTGGCCATCGTGTGAACATGGTGAGTAGGACAGGAAATTATATCGGCAGTTTTTCTTATATATAGTAAACTGCATGTAAAGTTATGCAAAGTTGTCACGTCAGGCAAGCAAATTATAACTAAAGGGCTGTACTTGTGGCAGCATGGCGTAACGCAGAAAGGAGACGGCGTGATATTTTTAAACTTTAGTCTGCCAATATTTAACACTGTGATTGTTTTGCGATTGGTTCGGGCATGTTTTAGGGAAGATTGATTGTGTGTAAGGGATGGCGATTAATCTGATAACCTATGTCTATCCTGGTTTTGTTATGTAATGTTAAGTCCTGTATGGAAGCCATGGAGTCTATTTTTAATCTGCCCCCTGCTTTAGTACATCCTTTGGACAGGAATAAACATGGAGGTCACACTGGGCTGGACTACTACACCTTATTAAATAGGCTAAAACCTAATCATTGCTGAAACATTGCGTTTTTCCTTGTGTCTTGCAGTCTGAACCTATCAGAGTTTTGGTGACTGGTGCGGCTGGACAGATTGCCTATTCCCTTTTGTTCAGCATTGCCAAAGGAGATGTCTTTGGTAAAGATCAGGTAAAGAAGGGCTTTTTCTTGCTCATGTGACACCCTCATTTCCATGACCTCATTATCTACTTCAGGTTTCACTGACACCACACATCCAGTTGACAATTTACTAAAATTATTGATAACTGGTCCAGTTTTTATTTGAGGGTGACATTGACCAGAGTGCAAGTTTAGCGGCCTGAGACTAGCAGGGAGTGTCCTTGAAGTCAATGAAATGGAAATGTGCCAACATTCTTAAGCCAACTGTAAAGCCACTTGATCTATGTGGCACACTGTAGCCAGTGAGCCACATGGCTTAAGCTTGTACTCTGTCATCCTCAGACAAGTGAGTCCCGCAGTGAGTCTGTGTGGTTGTATACATACATGTCATATCATTTGTGTGTGTCAAACTTCAGCACGATTTCAATCTCAGCCATTTCATGTCATTGCTCTCACTGCCTGCATGCTTACCTCCACTGCCCAGCCAATCACCCTTCTCCTTTTGGACATAACACCCATGTTGCCAGTTCTGGAAGGTGTTGTCATGGAGCTGCAGGACTGTGCCCTTCCACTCCTGAGAGGTAACGACTAGAGGGTCTCATATTGTATAGTTTTATAGAGTTGTAAATTTCAAAGATATTAATTTCAATTTGGTACAGATACTTCTTAGAACTGAAGTGTTTTTTCATTGCCTGGGATGCCCTACCTAATACAGTGGAATCCCGGATAACAAATTTAATCCGTTCCAGGATACAAAATTCGTTATCCGAATCATTGCGGTACCTGGGACACTGCTCGACCAATGTGTTTATTCGTTATCCGGGGTTCTACTGTATTTAATTGTTTACCAGCTAGGGCCTATGTGTTTGGTTTTTTGTGTTTATTTATTTATATAAAAGGAACCGTGCATATCGATGAAGATATCAATATAATTATGCCAGAATTATCCAAAAGGCTACATTACCTGACAGGTCAGACAAAAAATAAAAAATAACACACCATCAAACAATAGACAACAAAACATACTGTTCACAACATCAATGAGAGTCCACAATACAATTATATTAGACACTATCTTGTGGTTCTGGTTTTTCCAGTTCATTGTTATTTTTACTCACTGTGCAGTTTAACAAGGTGGAGCTTAAATTCCTTAGCTACTGTTCATGCTAAATATGTGCCTGTATGTTAACACATTGTTACCCCAATTATTAATTTATTTAAGTAAAATAATGAGTCTAAATATGATTTAAATCACATACATTTGCTGTCCTGTTGTAATGGGTGGTCACTTCCTGTAAAATCTAAGGCAATAAGATGCTCTAAGGCACCTGATAAATATGAACCTCAGTTTTAATTACTGCTGTCATGATATTAGTCGTGAGGCACCATTGTCTGCCATCTCCATTGTGACCTGGAATGTTTCTGCTATAATGGGGTTGCCCTTTGTTTTGTTTGGACAGGGGCTGTGAGAGGCCCCCTGTATAAACCCAACTGTGAGGCTGAGCTCATAAATCGTGGGCTGAGATGGTTCCAGTGATTCAGCACAATACTGATCATAGTGCAGTGTTGCTCCAAAATACATAATCTTATGTGTTTCTCAGAATGAATCACTTCTCACGAGGTTGGTGTCGAATAACTGAATAAAATGAAAACTGTCTGAATTTTCTGTTCCTTATGCATTTTTTGCACCTCCATTAAATACCATAGAGTTCATAGAGGTTGTCTTTTATTTAGAAAAAAATTAGTCGAGAGAACATTCTATGAAATCGCTGTCCTACTGCTTGACCCACCATGGAGAAAATCAGTCCATCAAAATATTAGAAATTTGAACCTTCTCAAACAAGTGTAAAACAGCAGAGTCTGTATGAAGTATGTAAACAAATACTGTACACATGTATATAAAACCATCCAATAATTATTCTCTTTGTGTATCCATAGAGATTGTCCCAACAGATAAGGAAGATGTTGCCTTCATGGACCTGGATGCAGCCATCCTGGTGGGCTCTATGCCAAGAAAGGAGGGCATGGAGAGGAAGGATCTTCTTAAAGCTAATGTGGCAATCTTCAAGAGCCAGGGGACTGCTCTGGAGAAGTATGCCAAGAAGACTGTAAAGGTAAACTAAATTAACTGAGCTAGGTTAGCTGTTCTTTTGCTTCTTTTCACATACCCGCTCAATCAACTATTCTTGAGGAGTTGTAGAGTTTTGTTAAGTGTATTTGAATGATCTGTTGTTGTAAGATGTGTACGTAGGGTGGGCAGACGAAGCTAAGGCTTCAACATACACCTTTTTGGTCAGGAGCAAGGTGTGGAGAATCAATTTGTATAAATTAATTTGCATGTGAACATATGTACATGTGCAAACATGCCTTTAAAGGCAGACTTATTTTGTTTTGTGAGCTGATTGACATAAACTATACTAATCAAAACTTTATAACCTGCTTTTGAAGCTGTCTTGGCAAGGATATATGACTTGTAAATTTGCTTCCAAACTTGCTCTAATTCATTTAGGCCTTTATATCAAATAAATGTTTTCTTATCTACTTTACATTGAGTCATTTTAATTATAGCGTGTTTCAGATGAAGGGCAACATAAATTGAATAAAGTAAGCTGTGATAACTTTATTTTCATAATGGGATGTATTTTTTTGTGCATATTCAGGTTCTGGTTGTGGGAAACCCAGCTAACACCAACTGTCTGATTGCAGCCAAGTCTGCTCCTTCCATTCCTAAAGAGAACTTCTCCTGCCTCACACGTTTGGACCACAACAGGGCTCGCTCTCAGGTGCTTTCCCTTAGGCTTTTCACCACACATACAGTCGTGCTGATAAGTTTACACTATGTACCCTGGCAGAATTTGTGAATGTCTTCCATTCTTTAAAGAAAACTTGAGTGGTCAGGCAAAACACATTTCTTTGTATTTTAAATGGGATTCAGATTTGACTATGAAGCATTTCAAAGTCATTAAACAAAATGTAATTGTGAAGAATATAATGAGATGGTCCATGTACAAGAGTTTGCATGCTCTTAATTCTTAATACTCTGTATTGACCTCTTTAGCATCAATGACAGCTTGTCGTCTTTTGTGATAGTTCTGGGTAAGACACTTTTTCTCAGATGTTAAAGCTGCCCATTCTTGGCAAAAAGCCTCCAGGTCCTGTACCGTATTTTCCGGGTGATATGTCGCTCCGGAATGTTAGTCGCACGAGCCAAAAAATGCATAATGAAGAAGAAAAAAAACACATATTAGTCACGATGCAGAACAGGTCGCATTTGTTTGGGGAACTCTCTTCAAGCGCTCGGCTGGGCGGCAAGGCAGCCGGGCGCTTGATGCCAGAAGCGAGAGCTCGCGGCTCGCCTCACCGAGTAAGTGACGGCACCGACATGTTCAGTGTTAAGCTGATGGCAGGTATGGTTGTTACTGGTAATGTCTACATTGTAAATTGTCAGTAATACAGATGCGGCAGATGCAGGTACACAAGCCTAGAGCGATGTGTAGCAGCTGTCAGTGTGACAAACACCCGGTACTCGAAATACTTTAATATATTCGTCGCTCCGATATATTCGTCGCTCCGATATATTCGTTGCTCCCCTAGCCAGACTATGCAAAAAACGCGACGTGTAATCCGGAAAATACGGTACAAGAGTTTGCATGCTCTTAATTCTTAATTCTTAATACTGTACTGTGTATTGACCCCTTTATCATCAGTGACAGCTTGTAGTCTTTAGTGATAGTTCTGGGTGAGACACTTTATTTTCTCAGATGTTAAAGCTGCCCACTCTTCGCGAAAAGCCTCCAGGTCCTGTAAATTCTTGTGCAAAGTTGCACAAACTGCATGTTTGAAATCTCTCTAAAGTCAGGAGACTCTGTTGGTCACTCCAGAACTTTCACTTTTTTCTCCTGTAGCCAATGGTGGGCTGACTTGGCCTTGCATTTTGGATAATTGTCACGTTGAAACATTCAAGTGTATTCCAGACACAGCTTTCAGGCTGATGACATTGGCAATTGGCTGGGTGCTGGATGAAACGACTTGAGAAACGGGTAAAAGACAAAATTTCGCACACTATCAGGTCCCGTTTACAAAATTTAATACGTGGTGACGTTTCGAGCATACTGCTCTTCTTCAGACTTCTACAGTGCAATACATACACACATCATAGAGACTATGATGTGTGTACGCTGCGGCTCGTCTCCTCTAGTGGCTGTCAGTGTGACAAGCACCCTATAGTCGAATTTATTCAAAATATAAGTTGCTCCAATGTATTTGTCGCTCCCCTCGCCAGACTATGCAAAAAACCACGACTTTTAATCTGGAAAATACGATAAACTTTATCAGGGCCATTTGGATGGTTCCATTTGTCATTATGATTCAATAAGAGCAAACGCAATTGTGTGATTAGTAAAAGACTTTACCCAAGCACTAACCATGCAAGAAGGAAAAAGCTTTTTTTGCATTATGAACCATATTTTCCGAGAAGTTGACAATATTTCACAAATTCTGATTGGGTATGTGTACTTAGGAGCACAACTTTAAAAGTTACACCTCTGAACTTATTGCAGCTTTATAATGTATGTCTACATATGTAACACTAAACTCTGCAGTTTATTTTTGCTCTGACTCTGTAGGTAGCAATGCGGTGTGGCGTTCCTGCTACCCATGTGAAGAATGTGATCATCTGGGGCAACCATTCATCCACGCAGTATCCAGATGTGCATCATTGCTTTGTCAACATGTCAGGCAGTGACCTTGCCTGCTTTGAGGCAGTGAAGGATGATGCCTGGCTCAAAGGAGAGTTCATTGCTGTAAGTTAGTAAACAGATTTCCAGGCAGTTACCACATTTACATACTGTACAGTTCTTAACATTTGATTGGTGACGTGTCTACATTTTAAAATTATACATGATTCCTTTGGGCAGTCACACAAAGGTGACAGAGGCACTTTGTTACATGACACTGTAAATAATATTTTGACATGCTCTCAACTTTAATTGCATTTTGGTCAACCTGCATCATGGCCAGTGGCACTTTGACAAAATTTTGCACAAGTCTATAATGGAACAAAAATGATTACATTTATATTCAAAAAGGTCACTGTCACATCATAAAGTTTTTGCAAGAAAACTTCCCATCCATTGGTTGACTGATTAATTGAATCTGACTGAAAAATTAAAACCAAATAAAACAAAACTTTTGAGACCTTCTCATTCTTCATCAGCTGTGGTGTTGAACAGTCTGATGGAGGTAAGGATGAAGGGTCTTTAATGTTAAGTCCTGAAGCTCATAATGTTAACTGCTGGTTTGTTATAAGCAGACAGACAGGATGATCTGTGTCTTCTATGTTCAACACTGTAAGTACTGTTTCTGCCCCACCCACTATATTTTCCAGGTTCTGATTGACTGAAATTCCTGATCAGGTTATCATCTGTGGGTTGGACAGACAGTTGGGAAAACAAGCAGGTCATGTTCTCTCAAAGACTGGAGTTGGGCACCCCTGGTTTAGAATGTGCAGCTTCTGAGCGGAAACATATAAACTGCTATTTGATTGTTTGCTGTAGGCCTAAATCCATAAAGCTTTAACTGTAGTTACAGATGTAACATTTTAACACTGATTCTAATGTAGGACCAAAAAGTGCAGGTCAAGATTTCAGGCACATTGTTTTGGAAATACAGATCGCCACGTTTTTTTCAAATGTGATTTTTGAATTTAGACCTCCACCAATTAAACTCAGTGTAAATAACTGCAGAAAATGATCTAATATTTTTGTATCTTCAGACAAACCCGCCTTTTCGTGATGGGTACTCACATACTTCTTTTCCTTTAATGTCTATGTATCTGTATTGTAGACAGTGCAGCAGAGAGGTGCTGCAGTCATCAAGGCCAGGAAACTGTCCAGCGCCATGTCTGCAGCCAAGGCCATCTGTGACCACATGAGAGACATCTGGTCAGGCACCCCTGAGGTAGTGCATACTCTTAACTTTTACCTTAACTAGTACTATAGCTTAACTAATCGTAACATTTAAGGTTCCAGGTTCTTCGTACCGGAACCTGGGGACTATGATTTTTGTGTCAGTTTTTTAAATTATTATTATTTATTTTTTTAAGAAAGAATCCTCTTTTTAGTAATGCAGTGACCAAATACTAATCAAAGAAAAATATGTATTATCTTCCTTTTCAGAGCGAGTTCACATCTATGGGGGTTTACTCCTCTGGAAATCCCTATGGGGTACCAGATGACCTCATTTACTCATTCCCAGTCCAGATCAAGGTAAGATCCACTCACATAACCCTGTATTTCAGCTTGATGAAAGCTTATTTCAGTTTCAGCATTCCTGTCATGATGTCCACATTTCATTTTTTGTCCTGGGAATGAACAGTAAAAAGGTAGAAAGTGTGCAGTTGTGGTCAAAAGTTTTGGCATTGATTCAAGTTGTTTACAAATTTTTTTCTCATCAGTTTTTGTTATCTTTTTCCAGATATTTATGTGATATACTGAAGAAAGATTTTGATATTTTAAAATAAATGTTCCAAGACGTTATTAACAAATACCCACCAAATTCATGCAAAAATAAAATTTGTGGCACTGTCAAACCTTTTAGCCATGACTGTAAAATTAAACATTTGTAGAAATTTGTATTGTGTGATTTGGTGAAAAGGTCATATTTCAATTACTGAGAACAATATAGGGTGTGTGATTTGAGACTACTTGCTTGGGTGTCAAGAAAGATGCATATGGTACTGTACCCATCAATGCTAAGTTCAACATTTAAACTTTAGCATAAAAAGAACTTTAAAAAATACATTATAAATACATTAAATACAAAAATACATTAAATTTAAGAAATTCAAAAGCAAGTTGCAGCTTTCTTTTTGCATGTCACCCAGGACATATGGCCATACAAGGCGATCTCATTTCTGCAAATTAGACCACCTAGATCACCTTCTATGGTCCTAAAGTTAAACCTTAAAATTGCACCCTTGTGCAATTATATCACACGCTGATGCTGCGATTGAAAAGTGGGTAAGTGTACATGTCTAGTTGGAAGAATAGTACAGTACAACTATAATCCAGTCAAACAGTGATGTAGATTACGGAGTGTTGGCTAGTTCAGCACTTAATAAGTTTGATTGTAGGTTGAGTAGAAACATTCTCTGAATCACTGCTGTTTTGAGTTGTTCCTATAACATCTTGTAAACAGAAGGAACATGAGTGTGACTCGGTGTGCATTAAAGTTCTAACTTATAAACTGAATCTCTGTATTTAATGCTGTAAAACTGTTTCCCAGTGTATAACTTAAAAATAATGCTCTTTTTCTTTAGGAAAAGTCCTGGAACATTGTGGAAGGCCTGGCCATCAATGACTTTTCACGAGCTAAGATGCAGGCAACAGCAGCAGAACTGATGGAGGAGAGAGACACAGCTGTGGCCTTCCTGGGGGTATGACTAGACCCTGCAACACCATCTGACCAGCACCTAGACAATTCTAAAACTCCAGATGCACGCCTGTAAAATAACACTCCAACAATACCTGCATTACTGTACATATGTGTCTGGTGAAATCTGTTTATGAGTGTAAAGTTGGATTTATACTTGTTTGGTACAATGTAGATGCATAGAAATACCAAGTGCTAAATTGAGTGCTACTGTACATATCACTTCCTGCACTTTGAAGCACTGACAGTGGAGATGCTACATCCTGATGCATAAGTATAGTTCCATCTTACTAGTATGTGCACAAAATGTATTGCTGGCTGTTTAAAAATTATTTCTGGAGGTAAATGAGAAGTGGATTGTTGTTACATAGTTCACAGTGCACGAAGTCCTCAGACACTGGAAATGATACCTGAAACAATAAAATGTTTAACAAGATACTATGTATGTTGATTTAATAATTTCCTTTTAGGTTTCCAAGCTAAAAATTGCAGAGTCAATCACACTGCATAGCAATAGTCAAGATGTAGTGTGTAGATATTATGTTTTTTTTTATTTAGAATTGTACCATTACCTGAGGCTCTTTCTGCATAAAATTTGAATCTGTAAGCTAATTTAGGTGAGTTGGTAATCCACATGTGAAATACTCTTAGATGTCAAAAACATTAATGTATTGCATTGGTGAAAGACTCCTAATACTGTAAATATTGTACATGCATTGAATAAAAAGAAAAGGGCCTTAGTTCCTCAACAGCTTTTTGTAAGATTGCGTTGAGGACTAGATGACTGGCAGACTAATTGAGCATAGTGAGAGGTAATACGAATTTAATATCAAAATTGCTCCAATTTTAAAGTACTTGTATTTGTTTAGATGTACTTTTTAATACATTTTATTCATCTTTTTTCTTTCAGCTTGTACTGGAACTCTCATATAATGGTGTATTGTTACTAAAGTGACCAGAGGCAAACGATACTTGTGTGTAGAACCTATTACCAATACTGAAAGGTACTGTTATATTTTCATATAATGTTAATTACAGCCGAAAGGAAAATAAGAAGTTAAATTATTTTATTTAATTCCAGAAATTAGAGTAAAAGGCCCTAGTTGTGTTCCTCGGTCGTTGTTATTATCCATTAAATCTTCAAATTATATAATCGATATACTGTATATTGTTGACCAAACAATAATTTTCTCCTGCTGCTGCAAATAAAAGTAGTAATAGAGCTGAAAAACTCAAATTGCTTCTGATTAAATAATGTGATTTTACATAAACACAAATGAATAAAACGGGCACTAAATAAAGACTAAAAACTGACTTTCCAGCTTTGGCTTTTCCTTCATTTTGATTCTTTTGAAGTCAAGTACCTGCAGCTTTCAGTTTAAAAAAATGATAGAAAATGACTCAAATGTAATAAGTATTGCTACTTTGATAAAGTACTTATACTGTAGTTACATTACATTTTACACTAGTGTATAAATCCTTTCACTCAAACAGATCCTAGCATTCATGGAAGAGTAAAGGCTGAAAAAGTGCATGAATTCACATTTTGTTTAGTAGATTTTTTTGGACTTTGTTTTCTTAAATTTTGCAGTACAATTGAATGGAAACTTGACTTTCTTGACCTTCCAAGTCTAAATGTGGGATAGCCTATATATGGATATAATTGATCACCCTAATTATTACCTCTGAAATAATACATGCACTTCTTTCTCATTTGATGATGATGGGCCTGAAATACTAACAATACCACAACTCGACCACAGAGGAGCAGTATCTTCCCATTTTTCTCCTACCCAGCAAGTAAGATTATGATGGTTATATGATTATGTAACTTCTTGAATTAGTCCAAGCTTTCATTAGTTGTACTCACGATACGTCATTGCTCATATAAACAATTATCTGCAAATTTTGTAAATAATTTATTGTTCTAATTTAATTTATTGTTTTCTAAGGTAACTTTGTTGCATTGAGCCCCTATTGAGGTAGAAAACATAATAATCACACTGATGTAACAGAATTTGTGCCTTTATAGGGGCTCGTTCACATAAAGAGTTGCTAAATAATCTCGACAAAAGTCATTTTTGCGTTTTAGTCTTTCATAGTTGTGCCCTTCATCCCGGAATTGTCTAAACACGAATTGAAACGTAGGGGAATTTGATTGGTTGGTAATATGACGTTAGATAAAAGCTGTTTGCTAATTGGCTGCTCTCCTCCAGTACCCTTCTCATTCGCCCCTGCTCGGAATGGCAAAGTAGTGTAGGGTATCTTCAAAAAAAATAACTACCTTAATTACCTTCTATTAAGTTTTTGATGATATCCTGCTGAGATTTCTTTAAGGGGTGTCGACCGGCAACAGAAACGCGGCATGCTGAGATGAACGCCTACTAAAAGCATAAAGATAAATTAGCGTGGCCCACTGTCTCCTGTGCGGGATTGCTGTGGTCCTCACTGACTGGACAGGCCGACTCTTCCACTTTTCCTTCCGCCTTCATCCGAGCAATACAGTAAGAACACCGCTTCAAATAAATGCCAGCGGCGTGTTTGTGACATTAACCCACGCCAACGAATGTAATATGTCGGGGTTACACGGTATTTTAAGGATAGCTCACACGTAGCCCCGCGGTTTTAACCCTGTAAATGATCAAAATCGACCGGGTTACCCTTGTGTGATGCTGGGAGGGGGGAGGCTGTGAATATGAGCCGTGGTACCGGCTGTACACTTAAAACAGCCCCAGTGTGTTCGTTTGCCGAGTACAAGCTGTTCATTTCCATCCATCATTAATTAATGTCCGCATCCTCTCTGCAGTTAATAATGGTTGGCGTAAAAGTGGCTGCAAACAGACTGGGAGCAATAAGGAACTAAATGAAGGGCGGCAGTAACTGGCCAGAGGTTGGGAGTCGCATTGAGGATTTGTGACGTCGTTTACAATGTAGGGGCTGGGAAATGAAAGGGGGAAGGCAAGCAATAAAATACTAGTACTACCTCTCCTTTTAGACAAGTGAGACCGGATGAACATATGCTTTAGCTGTTTATCAGTAGTGGAGGAGTGCTTTCGTTGTCCTCCAGTGTTGGATGGACGAATGAAAGCCAGGATATGTTTGGAAATCTTCTTGGAAACTTTATTTTTTTTTAAGTAATGTGTTGTCGGTGACACCTTCACGGCTCTGCGGACTTGTTTTCTAGCTGTTCCTTGTTGGATTTGTCTCGTTATTTAATCATATGTGTTGCTGAAGTCAAGGTGAAACATGGCACTTTATGTAGAAGGTAAGTGATGCTGGATTTCTTCAATACAGCTGCACAAACCGAGCCATGTATTGCTTTTAATGAAACGACATGGAGGGTGATTTAAAGAATCATTACAATATTTTATGGCTTATTATTTTTGTGGCTTTCCCTAACTTCGGGTTATTCATCACTGTATTAATTTTGTTCATTTTGTTGCTCATTTATTTATTGGTCTCATTGGTTGTTTTGATCAATTTTTGCTTATTTTCTGTTCATTTTGCTTCATATTTTATCCATGCTACTTAAAAGGCTGTGATATGTTGGTTCATGTAGATATGTGGAAATAGGGCAGCTTAGTATTAATTTTCCAGATTCTTTGGTTCCCAGGAGACCCCAAATTTCAGTCTTAGGTGTGAAACTGAAGAATATGGAAAGCACTATTCTATTTTATATCACTGATGGCAAACATCTTCCAGTCAAGGCTATATTGTTTTTAAGATTTTCATGCTTCAGGCAAGCAAACTGGTTTTTCACTCATTCTAATATAGTATGTACATAGACTTCCAGGGATCTCAGATGTATGATTCCTTGCATGTGATGGGATTTCTGTTCCAAAAGAAATGACTGCACTGTGGCAACGCAGTTTATAGCACAGCGTGATGCCTTCATGTGAAGTAGGAATGTAGCTGGAGTAATTAGTTTACTCATCCCTGAGTTCAGCATGGCAAGATTACTAGCCTCTATTTTGACATTCTTGCAGTAATGTTCTGTGCTTCTGATTTCTTGTATTTGCCAGTCTTGGTAACATTAAATAGAAAAACATTTGAACTTGTTAGTTATGACATGTGCTGTTTGCTTAAGTTTGTATTTTTGCCCCCTACTGTAGTTTGTATCACGTGTAAATGTAGGCGATCAGACATTTTCCACGCTGCTGGTATCAGGTGCAAATAGAGGCTGATAGTTAAAGATTCAGTATGTCAGTTTTAGAGCGATCTACTTACAGGAATGGACCACAATATGCACGATTATATTTTCATCCCTGTATAATCACCTCAGAATAATTGTTACCTTTTTAAAATAAGCCATCTATATCTATACATGAAAAGTTTCTCCTTGGAGTTTAACAGTCTAAAGACTGATTCATTTGAGCTTTTGTGATTTTATTTTTTTATTTTATTTTATTTTTATTTTTTTGCAGCCACATTAGGCTCTTCTAAACCCTTGGATGTATAGGATGAGGTTAAGGACAATGAGCTGTCTGCAACATCACCACTAGAGGCCACTAAATCCTCCACACTGCATCTTTAATATTAGGTCTCTGAAGGGTAAATAACGGCTCAAAAGATACTTGGAACTGCCTCCATCTAGTATATATAGTTAGTTTGACTTAGATGTTCAATTCTATATTGATATTTATATTACATCAGCTTTAAATACTCTGTACCTATGCATATGTCTTCCATTGATAGAGCTTTACAGTATTCATTGCTTTAATCAGGCATGTGTTTGCCATCATATATCAGCAACTAATCTGAAAAGAACCAAACACACTTTTAAGGCAGGCTATCGTATGAAGTGTTTAATATTTACAGTTTCTTAGCTGTATTTATTGCGTGTCTTCATACCGCTCTTTTTACATGTCTTATCTGTACTGTGTAGTAACTGTCAGGACACCAAAGCAGCCTTAGAAATCAAACATAATGTACTAGTTACAACAGAGGCTTTTTGTAAGCATTTGTGAATTTCTCCATTATTGCTTTTAATCAGCTGGCTCACTGTCAGAGCAACATATGGGCACTATTATCACTAGCCGTACCATTGTTGTGTTTTGACATTTCTGAGAAATGGAAAAACTGTTTAGCGGAAAACCAGATTTGGTTGTGTCATGGTATTACTCATTGCCAATCTATGGGGAAGTCATTAGAGGTTTTTTTTTTTTTTTTTTTTTTTTTTGATGTGGCGGGTTGTAGTTTTTTTTTTTTTTTTTTTTTTTTTGTGCCAGAACCAGTCAGTTATTAAGTGAGGTTTCCTTATACGACTTCACTGTATGACCAAAACTATGCTGAGGCACAGGAATCCGAATATTTTAAATGCCAGACAACATACTGAGTTGTGCTAAAACCCAAGGCTTCCTTCTTTTGATGAATATGTCTGTCATCCAGACCCAGCCCTTATATCAATACTGCTTTCAAAATTGTACTGTTAACGCTGTTCACCAGAGCAGTAAAAATCTCCTCAGCTTGTTTGTCTCTCTTTCAACATCACATCATGAGTTTGATCCTTTTCCTGCATTTCCTGTAGGTTTCGTAATGTACTCAACAGATCAGATTTTCATGAGTTTTATCTCCAACTATCTCATTTTGACTTGGCCAGTCAGTAAAGAAAAGTCTTATTTAGGAATGTTTTTTATGTTTATCCTGCCCACGTATGCTTCAGGGTTTATGGGCCACATTCAGTGTTTGTGCTTCAATAATCTCAAGGCTGTAGCAGTTTGATAAGAAGCAAAGAGTTCATCCTGGTACTTCAGACCTGTTATATCACTGATAGTACAATCGGAATAAAATCCGCAGTCTCAAATACTTGTGATAGAATTTAATATTTCAGCAAAAAACAGTTTGGACATCCTAAACACTATCATGTCCTTTGTTTCTGTCTTCGCTAGTAGTAGATAAGCACTTTATTCAAAAACAAAGCAATATTTTTTTTAATCTGTGTCAAATATTGCAATATATACAGTAAATACAGAAGACAGTCATATGTCGGCTGCATTGAAAATACAATTTTAACCTGCTGAAAAATCACTTTTCCTCTGTGCTGCCCTATTTCCAGTATACAATTATATATTACTGGCTATGAAGCTGGCTTTGACACACTCAGGTTGATCAGTGCTGTGAATACTCTTCTGTGATGATTCTTTTTTAGGGAAATTAGTTGAGTACTGTACTTTAATATACAGTGGTACCTCGCAGAACGAATATAATCCGTTCTGGTGTCATGTTCTGTATGCAAATTTTTTGTTATGCGAATGGACCTTTTTCCATAGGAATACATGTAAAACCAATTAATCCGTTCTGGACCCAAGTTATGTTAATTATCTGAAACGGAATGAATAAAATTAGTTCTAAAAATGATTTAAAATCTATTCTTACCTTGGCTTATGATTTCGTAGTGTGTGTACATGGACACTGCACACGTCCATAATAGTGCTGAAGGAGGACGACAGTGATTTTTCCGGAGGCGATGGGCTGCTGCTGCGTCTATTAACCGGAGAGAACAGCGGCTCCCGATCCCGGTGCCATGAAAGACGCGGGGGTCCCCATATCCCCATATCTTTCCAGTCTGTGTGGCCACTAAATCACTCTTATTGACGTTTCCTTAGGTTTAAATCACCCTTTGGAGGCATAACTGTCTGCTTAATACGGCTCCATCATTGGCCTTGTTGCTAAAAGCGACGCTAGCTGGCTAATGCTAGCTAGATTCCACGCCGGGAACAGTCAGGGAAAGTGGCCGATTTACAGGCGCTAAAGTCGGATTCACGCAACGGAGGGAGTCGGTAGGCACTGGGGAAGCTCACCGGAGCGTGCGTTTTTCATTTAACCCACTCAAAGTGCCCCCAGATCCAGTGTAACAGCTTTCTGAACACTCCAGTGGTAGTTCAGATGTCTGTCCCTGTCTGTTGTTTTGTCTCCGGTACCAGCT
>JAQQAE010005481.1:0-17578 GCA_029823295.1 Pseudamia nigra | reverse complement strand
GAGGATAGGGTGAGATGGAGGCAGATGATTGGCTGTGGCGACCCCTGAAGGGAACAGCCCAAAGGAAAAGAAGAAGACACTGCCACCTACAGATTTGGCATAGTCATAATAGTGCTCGACGACATACTTATGTAATTTTGTGCAGATGGAAGCTTTTCTGAAAATGATGTTGTGTTTTGGCTGTTATGGTGTGTACAATGTTATTATTGAAAAAGTTTCCATAAATACTGCTTCAGGCTATTTGTATTCAGTACATGGCCATAATTGTTCAAATGAATGCTGTGACCTGTGGTTTATTCTCTGTGAGGTGTGGATGTGCAAAGGGGTGTTATTTCTGAACTGGCTGTAGGTGGAGAGTCAAGATGGTTCAAAGAAAAAAAAATGTAGAAAGAAGACCCTGCACTGAGTCGTTTCTTCTTTTACTCATGCCAGACCTTTATAGGAGACCCCTTCTGGTCCCTGAAAGGAACGCGGGCAGAACTAATTCGGGCAACCCTAATGGCGCCATCCACGTGAGAAAAAGGAAGTGAGAACCACTTCTTATTGTTAATGAAGCCTATGCTGAGTTATCTTCTTCAATGGCAGATCTTTGGTTCAACCAAGCAGCAGAAACAGCTGCATGTTATCATGCTGATTAGGAGACTGATCAGCCACAAAGCATATGCTTTCTCTCTTGGTTTGCACTGACACTGAGCATAAAGCCCCACATAGAGCCGACAAAGGCATAAATAGCTGTGCCTCAGAGTTGAACTCAATAATGTAACTAGGCTATGCTTAATTAAAATGTTATACCATTTTCTCTGCTACTGGCCCAGTGATCGCTCATCTTGAACCCTGCACTAATTTGCATTTTACTGGGTATTTAAAAGAAGTATTTGTAATGCCAAGTGCAGTGCATTTGATTGTGCCATAATGCATCTTCTCAGGTTCAGCCAGTCGGTGTAACACTGTCAAGCAGAATAAACTCCAATGTAATGTAGCACCTTCTCTCTAGATTAAAGAGTCTCTGCAGGAAGAAACATAGTTGCCTTTCAGGTCACTATCATTTTGTCAAACACTTATGGGTAACATGAGAAGCAATTTTGCTGCTTTTCCTACAGGAGTGAAACCATATCTAATAGTTTTGGTTTTATTGTTTTGATTATATCATACTTTTTAAATTATTATGACAAATTTGACCTTTTTGCATGGTGTTACGCTTGAAATTATATGTCATCAAATTCCACATGATGAATAGCGTGTTTTCACTGGGGACACTCTGACATGTCACAGTCAAAAAAGTACCGGGTGAATAATAATGTGGGTCAAAGCCAAATAGATTTCTGCCACATTAGCTGACGCGCAGCATACACTGTCTGAAGACATAAGAGCCCTGATGAAAAGATCATAACACAGCTATAGACTTCTGGTACATTTTGTTTTGTAACTTGAACACAGCCACTATCCATGCAACAGATAATGTTGCGTGCATTAAATATTGTGACTATTGTCGTCATGAGACCAGACTGTGTTGTCTCTTTCTTTCAAATCATCTGCCTTCATATATTTCTTTATTGCATTAGCTTTGTTTATTATCAGCACAATTTGCTTTGCTAAGCTGTTTATTAAAAATAAATTAGATCATATGTATGCAAAGGAAATTATTCATTTGCCTATATGGGCTTTTTATATTATCACTGGCATTTTTTAAACACACTAGCATTTCTTCTAAAGTGATCTTATTTTAACTAGGGTGATTTAATTAAATTTATTTATTTATTTATTTTTTTGCAATTTCACAATGACAGGAAGCATGTTATTGTTATTCCATAACAGAGAAGGCCCAGAGGTCAGGGACACATTCACATACTAAAAAGCCATTAACTGCCTTTGGAGTAAATGCATCCACCATGTAGAGGGTGAGTGCTCATCCGTTTTTTTTACAGTTTCACCAGCTGGGACCTTGTTTCTCTCCCTACTGAAAGCAACAGTATCCCCTAGATTAAAGCTGATTGAATTTAGAAATCTCCATCATTACAGTTATTAGATTAGGAAAGAGAGAAAAGGACATTGCAACTGTGAATTTCATTTCAGAGGAATTAATGGAAGTGGCAGTGTGGACCACCAAGAGCTGGTCACATGTCCAGCTTCAATGAGCTTAGTGATTGTATTGACTCTTAAATAATGACCCTACTGAAGATGCATGAGCGAAGCATTAACATGTCAAAATCTGATTTAAACCCGATTTTCAATGACTGGCCAAATACTCTGGAAAATATGCTTCAGTCTTTATTGATTTAGTATTATCAAATCAATTTATTTCCATCAGCATTCTTCTGTTTTTCCTCACAAAATCTGCTAGTTCTGGTTTGTATAATACATTACAAACCAAAACTATAGATACAGAAGAAGATTTAATGACAATGAACAGTTAAACATTTTGCAGACAAAGAAAGATAAGTTTACTGATTGTATAAAAATCTTAGATTGCTTCTTTATTTTTGTTTACAATTAGGGGTAGATTTGAATACAAACAGGTATCAAGTCACAGAGCGACAGTAAGACAACCTGATTGAAATATTAATACCTTTTTTTATTAATATATTAATTGTCTATCGTTCACCTACTGAGCCTGCCACATGTGAAGTGGATTTAAAGATTATTTCATCTCAGCAAAGGAAAAATAATTTTAGATAGGATGCTTTCTGTAATTTGCTTCACTATATTACTGTATTTTAACACTTAAATATTCACTGATCAGCAATAAGATTATAAAGACAGATGAATGGGAAATAATGTTAATGATCTTATTACACTGGTACCTGTGAGTGAGTAGAATAAAAGAAGCTGCAACATTTTGTCCTTTAAGTTGATGTATTTGAAACAAAAAAATTGAAGCAACTCCAACACTGGTTTCCTGCAATAGACAGAACCTCATGAGGACCCGAATCTGAATCTGAGGGAACCAAACATTACTACCACATAATGTTGTGTAGTTTCCCTGTTTGATTCCAGAACAGTTCTAATCCAAGACACGAGCTGTACCAAACCTCTGAAAGCTGCTGTAATAACTGGCAGCACAATGCACATTAGACATTATAGTGGCACATACGTCATAACACACTGAAATCTAATTGCTCACCAATAAACCACATTTTTTGGGGTACTATCCACTGCAGACTAAAACATCCAACAAGATCTTTATGTTTGGATGCAATGACCCAGTCATGTATACTGTACCGTCACTATTTGGTTGCTCAATAGCTCAGCTCCTCATTTCGTGTGGACAGTTTGCTGTTTTCATTATAAAACTACAAGGACTAAATGTTCACTTGCTGCCTAATACATCTACACACTGACAAAAGACACTGGAATGATATAATCAATATTAAATCATTCCATTCTGGCTAGTGGTCATAATGTTATGGCTGATCGATGTACACTTATTTGTGTCTTTTAAAGCTTACTGCAGGGTTGACAAAATAGTGTCGACATGACTTTCCTTCGCGTTTCCGAGTCTCTGCCACATTCACTTCTATTTCACTATGAGGTGACTTTCTGTCAGGAAACGCTCTGATTGGCTGATTCATAGGTCATACCCAAGGTGACCTAAGAGCATGTTCTGATGCAAGAGCGCTGTAACCACAGAAAAATGTTCCTTTCATGGACATAATGTAATAATAATAATAATAATAATAATAATAATAATAATAATAATAATAATAATTCAATAACACACAATATGTGAGAAATATTGTTACATTTTCTTATGAAGGTGGAGGGAATTGATTGGTTCTCATATGTGAGTTCAGTTTCTTGATTTTTTTCATTCAAAAAAGTCTTCTTTTTGTTATTATATATTTTATTGTGTGGATTTCTCAGGACTGCCAGTACTAGAATCAGGTTTTCACAGCTTTTATTTTCTATTACTCATTTATTTGACAATATGGGGCCTTTAAGCACAAATATCTACACTTTCTCCTCTTTACATTTTAAATTGAGAGGGATCTCTTAACTCATCTTCATCAGAACATCGTTACAAAGTCCTTGGGATAAGAAAAGCATTCAAAAGAACTCTTTCATTTCCACAGCCATAAACATCTTTAACAAAAACAAAAATGTAACAATTCAATACACAACACAGCTGATTTCTCTTTTAAGATTTTATTTTCATTTGTATGTCTGTTCGTATTGTGCTTCAGTAATGTCTACTGTATTTCTTAATTGGGTTTAAGCCACGTCAAGGATAAGTTTCTGTGACAACAAACAGCGTTTTCTGAATCTGAATCTTCCCGTAGTCAAAATTGATTCCCATCTACATACATGAATGGAACAATAACATATTCACTATTTGCACAATGCCTTGTTATACTGTATTTAGGAAAGTGCTTGTCACACATGATGTAAAAATAACACGACGTTTCAATAGGTTGCTAAGGTTAGTTTTAGTTTCGTTTAGTTCCTTTCATTCATCCCACCTAAAACAACATATCTCTTGATATCAGAAAAATCCAAAAAAAAAAATCTTGAATGAAAAGGAGCAGAAGGAAGAAAACGTATATCTGTCCCTCTCACAGAAGCACCTTACAATAAAAACAAGTTTATCACAGCTACATTGCCGTTAATACGCAATGCTTTACATCATCTCTTTGTTTGCATATTTCATCAGAATGAGCTGTTTCTAAAGTTTTTAAACTGATGCAGGGTTGTGCTACCTTTTATCTCATTGTCCAACTTATTCCACAATTTCAATCCACTTCATGAAACACATGCTTCTTAGAGTGGTACGGATGCACTGGTTTGACAAAACATACTCTCCTCTTAATCCATAATTTCTTTCTCGTTTTAAAATGGACTAAATCTATTATTTTCATAGCTTTGTATCTTAGAAATTATATGTTAGTATGATGTCTGAACATGGACAAGCCTTAAGGCTTTTTTCTGGAGTATAAAGAGTGCTTCTACATTTTTTTTATACATGTTGCCCCAAACCTCTATGCAGTAATTGATGTATGGCAAAATAAGTGAGCAGTAAATGAGGTATGGACTTTTAATAACTATCAGATGTGTTGCTTTCACCATTTTTGATATGCTTCTTGCCAGTTTGGATCGGACACTGGCTATTTGAGGTCTCCAGCTTATGTCATGACTGACTATCACCCCCAAGAATTTGTTCTTGTCCACCCTCATATATTTAAGTTACTGATATTTATTTGTATTTGAGTATCTTTCAGACCTCTGCCAAATAAAATTAATTTGGTTTTCATTATATTCATTGACAGTTTGTTTGCATCAAACCATTTTTTAAGTTTAATTAATTCAGTTGAGATGTCTGTCACGATCCTTGCCAGAGCATCGTATTGTTGTGCAATCAGCAAAAAGTATGAATTTTAATTTTCTAGAGGTGTAACATACATCATTCACGTAAAATAAAAATAATTTTTGCTCCAAAATAGATCTTTGGACCAAAAATGGGTTTATGACATTTGCAAGTCACTGCATTCTGTTTTTATTTTTGTTTTACAGTGACCCAATTTTTGGAATTGAGGTGTAAACATATTTCTGCCAAATATAAATATTGGGCTCTCTCTCGTAATGTTGTAGACAATGAATCTTCAGATGCTTTTTTCACATTGCCAAAATACGCTCAACATCTGAGGTCATGTAATCTTTGACCCTCACAAACCCAAGTTAGTCCAGTGCACAACATGATCCTTGTAGGGCGGGTTTAATCTGCAGGTTAGATCTTATTCCAGCACTCCAACACTACTGGAAGGATTAAAAAAAAATTTTTTTTTGAAAGACTAGGTTAGTAGATCACAAGAAATCATCCCAGGCAAAAATGCTCCTGCATTCATGAGAGATGAAAAATTGATTTTCTTTCCCTGGTTCTTCATCCCTTCAAATCTGCACTATTCATGAGCTCTCCTCTCTCTGTAGCCTTTGGGACTCCCTTGTAAGCAACCGATTACCAACAATCTCTGTTTGTGTGTACTAGAGTGTGTAATTCCTGTATATTTGAATAATGAATTTGAACAGGAAATGTCACAGGTATTAAGAAAAACCTTGACCTTGGTCAGAATTTGACATTAATCCTCACTGAAGCAGGCAAGATCATTCCTTACTTCTCACTTCTTGTTGCTTCAGGTGAAGACATTATAGGATCTAATTATACACGCCTATGTGGAATTATTGGTGTTTAGCAAAATATAGAACTAGTGCAGTACTCACAGAATACCAAGGCAGGGTTGCATACACTACCAGTCAATAGTGTGGACACACCTTCTCGTTTGGGGCTTTCTTCTTTATTTTTATTATTTTCTACAATGTACACATTAATACTGAAAACATCCAAAGTTGCCATATTATGGATTTGTACAGTAGCTGCAATGGCAATAATAGGGCAAAGGAATGGCACAAACTAACTTTTGAAAATGCAAACTTATGAACTAAAAAGAGTTCTCAGTCATAACCTCAAATGTCATGAGTTTACGAAGCATCGAAGCTAGATGTGGCTACTTTAGACGATATCGAAAATACACTCACGGGATTTAATAACACACCACTGTATTATTTACACTTACTAAACCTAGCTCTAGAAATGCATACAAGGCTGCCTTTATGATAATATACCAAAATATGGGATTTGGTCACGCCTGGCTGCTTTTGTGCATCCAATCCCCAGTGACTACTCCGCTCTCAAACACACCCAACCCTATTAAAAGACATGACAGCTTTTGAGAAAATTACATGACTTGGGCATGCCATTGAAATACTGGAGGCAGGGAAGACCACCAGAAAACTTTCCAAAGTTGCTTACACCAGCTTTATGTGGCCAGAGGAACAACAGCAAACTGATCACGACCTGCTCGACCCTGTATAACAGCCTGAAACCAGGAGCCACACGGTTCTGTACATCTTCCCCCTCAGAAACAGGTTCCAACCACCGTTACAGCAGCAGAGACAACTGGCACACACGACAAACCAGTAAATGCAAAGACATAATGGATGGTGCTTAAGTTTCTTGACTTTTTTTGTCCTTTTGTTGTTATTGTTTTGTAACTGATTAAGTTAGGATATTCATTAAAAGTTAACAAGGAACAATATATAGTGGTCATTTACATATAACAGAAACTACACCTGTGATTTTACAAATAAAAGTTGTGGTGTATTATTAAATCCCTTGAATATATAAAACATATTCTCTTATATTCGCTCTCCTCAAAGTAAGATTAGTGTCTTTACGGATATGATTCAATTTAAATGTATTTCAGACTTTATGGAACTGTGACTTTTATACAAAGCTGAACTTGGCCGTAAGATCACTTTGCAGTGGAGAGGCATTTATAAAGGTGCAGCCGTATCATTGACCGGTATCTGTAACGCATATGATAATGTGGAATAATATTCATTGGAGTGCAAGCTGGTGTGAAATGGCCTGATAAGATGCGGATGTTGACACACCTGCTGATCACAAATAGTAATCCCGGCATTTTTTGGCAGCTTCTTGGCTTATCATTTACGATTTTCACTGCTAATGCCATTGAAAGCACTTTGTATTGAGTAAACAGCAGGAGAAATGCACACTCAGTCGCATAATACACAAATATGTACATAATTTTGTTGCGCCACAAATTGGTTTGTTTGACAGAAGATGGTTGCCATCTCTGAAGAGTAAGAGAAAAAAGACATTATTCAACATCAACCCCAATTACAATAAAGTTGGGACATTGGGTGAAACAAATAAAAACAGAATACTATGATTGCAAATCCTTTTCAAACTATATTTAATTGATTACACAAAGACAAGACATTTAATGTTCAAATTGAAAAACTTTGTTGTTTTGCATATATTAACTCATTTTGAATTTCATGCTTGGCTGCAACACATTCCAAAGAGCTGGGACAGGACATTCTTTACCACTATGTTACATCACCATCCTTTTAACAACACTCAAGCATTTGGGAACTGAGGACAGAAATTGTTGAAGCAGTCATAGGTAGAATTCTATTCCATTCTTGCTTCAGATACTCAACAGTTCAGGGTCTCCATTGTCATATGTTGTGCATCATAATGCATCACACATCTTTAGTGGGAGACAGGTGTGGACTGCAGTCAGGCCAGTTTAGTACCCGCACTCTTTTTCTATGAAGCCACAGTGTTGTAACATGTACAATGTGTCTTGGCAGTCTCGCTGAAAGAAGCAGGGATGTCTCTGAAAAAGACATTACTTGGATCCAGCATATGTTGCTCCAAAACTTCTGTGTCTTTTAGCAATGGTGCCTTTGCAGATGTGCAAGTCAGCCATGGGGAGCACTAACAACCCCCCCCATAACACAAATGCTGACTTTTGAACTTTGCGCTGAAAAGCTGGATGATCCTCTTCCTCTTCCTCTGGACACAACATCCATGAATTCCTAAAACAATTTGAACTTTGGACTACCACAGACCACAGCACACTTTTCCACTTTGCATCAGTCCATGTCACACGAGCTTGGGCTTTTTTAGGTGTTGTTGACGTACAGTATTCACTTTGCATGGCAGAGTTGTAGCTTGTACTTGTAGATGTAGCGACAAACTGACAATGGTTTTCTGAAGTGTTCCTGAGCCCACGTGGTAATATCCTGTACAGAATTCTGTCAGTTTTTAATTCAGTGCCGCTTGAGAGATCTAAGGTCATGAACATTAAGTTTTGGTTTTCGGCCACTTACTTGAAGAAATTTCCCCAGATTATCTGAATCTTTGGATGATATTATGGACTGTAAGTTGTGAAATCACTAAATTTCTGGCAATAGTACATTGAGAAATGTTCTTAAACTGTTGGAATATTTGTTCACAAAGTGGTGAACCTTGCCTCATCCTTGCTTGTGAATGGCTGAGCCTTTCAGGGATGCTCCTTTTACACCCAACCAGGACATTCACCTGTTTCCAATGAACTTGTTCACCTGGGGAATGTTTTTTTTTAAATCATTCTTTCACTTTCCCAGTCTTTCATTGCCCCTGTCCCAGCTCTTCTGGAATGTTCTGCAGCCTTCAAATTCAAAATGAGTGAATATTGCCAAAAAACAGCAGAGTTTATCAGTTTGAATATAAAATATAGTCTTTGTAATGTGTTCATTTGAAAATAGGTTGAAAATGATTTGCAAATCACTGACTTCTGGTTGTATTTACAGTTTATGCGGTATATAATCATTACAATATTGTGAATATGGATTCTCTTACTTCACTCTGCTGCAGGTGGAAGTTTCATTCTAAATTACGACATATTAGTCAATTCAGAAGTGCACTGAGAAAATGACATTAAGCTCATCTACATAAGACATATAGGGGAGTACGGTAATCACTTTCTACTGTCATGTATATACATGATCCTATACATAACAATAGGATCTCTGAGCCAATACAGTGTCTGTCTACAGGGAAGCAGAGAACATGAATTTCTTTTGTATTCAGGAGGCATAGAGCCTTGCCTCTCCCTGCATTTTACATTTGAATTTTTCCTATGAATTTCCACAAACAATAGGATATGAGCCAGACAATCACACATAAAATCGCAAGATAATAATACAACCTTCTTAGTGCTAGTCGAGATAATCAGTGTCGATCTTAAACTGAGCTGCTTTTTTTTTTTCTTTCTTTCTCATGGTGTAAGTGATTATAATAAATTATTGATTGGAGGTTGAAAATGGCGAGGCTCATTCGGAACATCACAGCCTAAACACTTTCAAGACGTGTTAAAAGCCACATGTTGCCACTGTGATTCTAAACTGGTTCAGTAGCAGTGGTGTGACTGGAGCGTGTTGATAAAGGGACGACCAGGGAGACACTCTGAATAAGTGATTAATGGCCGCTGAGCTCTATTGTTCTTGTGCTTAAAGATTTCTTGTCTTTCACTTCATTAAACAGTGTGATGAAGTGGTTTTTCAATGAGGAGCGCAGTGCTGGAGCCAGCTGTGCTAAGTAAATGCTACTATATATATATATACATATATATATATATAAAGGCGAAAGAGATTATGTTTACATGTTGGAAGAATATTTTATTGTTCCTCTAGAAAACATTTCAGTTCAGAAGTTGAAGAAACACGAGGATAACGATGACCTGGATAACTGAGAATCTTCAATTAAACTTTAATTGTGAAAGTATATTAAGACAACAGTTCTGGTATTGCATAAAGACGACATGGAGATTTACTTAATTATTATCTAAATTATCATGATTGTGGCATGGTTCATGATCATTTACATGGTGCTCTTTCAACCAGCTGCATGAGAGAGGACACTCGGTGTGAAAGAAAAAGATGTAGAGGACGTGGTCAAATTGAAGCATATGATTTGCTGTGACGACCCTTAAAGGGAACAGCTGAAAGAAAAGACACAATAATGACTGGGCTGATCACAAACGTGACATGTCTTCATGGCCGTCGAGTAATCCTATCATAAATTTACATACTGCCATTGTCTATAAGTGATTTATCTTCCCATTCATTACACAGTTCCCACCATTTCCAGAGGCTACAATGAATCTCTATTTCTTATGATCCAACAATTGCATAAAGGTGAAATAATCAAAACAAAATGATACCCTAAATCAAGGCCTTTGGGCAACCTTTGAGATTCGAAGGTCCCGTCGACGACGCTTGGATTTAGCTCTTAGCCCATGGTTTGTTGTGGTTCACTGTACGTTTGGACACAGCCGACCTGCCAGTCAACACAGCTTTCAACCTCATAGGTGCACGAGCTCATGCACTCACTCACACATATGAAAACAGTCATAGAGGCAGGGAACTGTAGCTCATCTCACCACAGGATGACCCAGAAGAGACAGCCTGAATTTCAGATTGTTTCTAGATATTAGTCTTACCTACAAATTCACCATGTAAGGTCATTTGTTGTCCACATGCCAGATGGTACAGATAAGCACCAGCTGTACAAATACTGAATATTTATGCAAATCACAGGTAAGCCTATATTCAAAGGTGGAGTCTACAATGTTGGGAATGTAGCTCTTGTTGTGGTCCACCATAAATGATTAGACAGGTGACCTGCCAGTCAACACAGCCTACAACCTCATAGGTGAGCTCATGCACTCAGTCACAAAGTTGAAAACAGTTGTAGCAGTATGGAGCTAGCGACAGTAGCTTATCTAAGCACAGGATGAATGTGGAGAGACGGCGTGCTTTTCAGATTCGTTCAAAATCTGGTACAAGTAAGAAACGAATAGACATACTATCTTGACAACTGTGAGGTTTTAAGCCGTGTTGACTGGCATGTTTAATCGTTTGTATTGGTCCGCCACAAACAATCAACTAGTAGATGATTTTCCAGCAGTGTTGACTGGACCTTTAATAATGGCCAAATAACTGCAAATTCACTCTCCTAAACTTACTTGAATGTATAGGGTCTGGTTATCATTATTGAGATTCTCTCTAACTTTACTGCTAGACAAGACTATATTCTACATACTGCACCTTTAAGATGTACTAAGATTTGGGTAGAAAACCATGTTTTGGTGTTTATTTCACTTTTGAAACAATATGACATGCATCACATTGGCAGGAACTGGTAAGAGGAGTAATGTTTACAGCATTAATAAACCACTGCAGTATGATAAGGATACACACTACAAGGCAGCAGTGTTTATCCCAGGATAGTATCACACGCAGGGACAGGAAGAGGGTCGATGGCAACCTGGCAGCACTAGAAAGCGAGAGCTCCAGAAGTGCTTACACAGGCAGAACTTGAATGTGATTCTGTTGAGTGTGGATTGTCTACTTGCACAAAGATTCTTCACAGCAGCCTGATTTGCTACAACGGTTCCATCACTTCAGCTGAACACTGTAAATAATCACTTTCTTGTTACCAGTAACTTAATAGGCAGAGGTTAATCATGTGGCAATGTTATGGTGAGGAATCAATCGATTTGAATGTCTGCTTTCAGTGTACATCATGAGTATAATACCTTTTTTTTTTCTTTTAATATGTTTTTCTTTCAGTTTCAACATTTGGACCAGAAGGAGCTGCCAAAGGACGAGACTGGCTAAAACCTTTAAAACTAAAATTTATCCATGCACAATTTCTATTCTGCAGAAATGCCCCCCGCCATTTACTGTAATTATGCAATTCTCAAAAGAAATGTGTCAATTTAACATTTTATGACTGTTGAATTATCAGTATCAGTTTATTGTGGTGCTCTGCTTTGACAAATAAAGCAGCACTCGTCATCATCACATGCTAAGCTGTAAATGTAATTATGTGACTCAATTGGGATGAAACGTACAGCGCATAAAAAATATACAGTGCTTGACAAATGTATTAGACCACCTGTCCTGTTTGCCTAAATAATGACCATCCAGCATCATGAAGTGCTTTAATGCAGACTTTTTCCTTTTTATCAAGAAATTCCAAACTGTATTCATATTTTTATAACCAAATTTGAGACAGAAAATAATCAAACATAGTGTTCAACCACTAAAACCTAACATCATTTTGATTGAGCTTGTACATATTAAGACTAATTACCAGTACTGTTAATTTAGGGCAGCTGTGGCATAAACCCTGAATTGGTGTGGTGGTCTAATAAATTTGTCCTCAATATACATATATAAAATATGCATTTATGTGTGAAATGGATGAATCATCTTGAGCCTTCACACTTGATGATGAAGTATTGTCAACTTTTTTTTAATCACTCATCATGAAATTTGTAGTGAAAAAATGACAATGTCTCATAAGTGAACAGCCCACTTGATCATCGTTTGCCTGTCAAACCTTACACATTTTCCATATGGGACAGGAAATGAAAATGTTATATTGCTAGAACTTATTTTGTGTAATGTTTTAGGACAGTGATTTTACTGCATCGACATGTTACATAAATACTGTCTAAATGTCAGCAGCGAGTATTTTGGTCTGTCAGATTCATTACTTTACCTTCTTTTGACAGCTTTGTCCAAATCAACTGACATCTCCACACTGAAATCATGTCATACAAGAGGACTATTAAGTAGTGTGCCTTATATATTAAATGTTGGGTATTCATACACAACCGCAATAAATTATGTCTTCTGTTCACCGCTAGCTACTGACTGAAGTGCACGTGTTTTTGCTAAGGCATCCATTAGCTGAAGTGTACAGGTATGTGGAACGTTGTACACATACACGTGTTTGAATTGAACAAAAGATTCAGTGAAGGCAGACAGGATGTCCAAGACAATGAACGTCCTGGGCACTCATGCGCATCAAAAACATCTGAAAAGATTCAACAATTTGAACAAACTGCAAGAAAACTCAGAAGAAAGAGACCACAGCTGTGGAAAAACGGTTTCATTCTTCATGACGACAACGCTCTAGCTCACAGTAGATCTCAGCAAAGCAGTTTCTGGCCCGAAAACAAATCACAGTGTTACGATCACCCTCCCTATTCACCTGATCTAGCACTGTGTGACTTTTTCCTCTAGATCAAATGTGTGTCAAAGGAACACATTCAAGAAGTGAAGACAAGATGGACAGAGGTTCTGAGACAAAAGACCTGCTGCACTGCTGATCGGTGGAAGACCTGAAAAAATGTTTATGTTCAATAAAGTTGTATTACAGCATTAGTCTTGTTTTTCACTAGACATACTTTGTATGTTTCAGTTGCATGCAGCATTCATGTGTCATGCAATAGTTATGATCCTTTTACAATTAATCCAACTGTCTGCACTGGTCATGCATAATTTTTTTCCAACTTAAAGCCTGAGGGCTGTAAATAATTGCCTATAGCCACTAATGCATTCTGTTTTAAGTGGTGCAAAATCTGTATTTGTTTGTTTGACAGAGCAGAGTCCAGCTGCATTTTGTTGTTTTTTTTTTTTAAATAGTATTCATGGACAAATTTAGAGCTTTACTAATAAAGTGAATGAAACCCAATGTCAAAAGTAACATTATTTGGTGCATGAAGAGGATATAAGTAAATATTAAGGATAAATATTTCACTATGGTTAACGGGAGGGTAACTGAGGTGTCCTGTCACCATGGAGTCAAACAGACCTTTGGCCCAGTGGAGGTGGCTGTCAACCTAAATTCTGTTCTCCCTTGGATTAACGAAGAAATTACTTTTACATGCATCAATGACCCAGCACATTAGCACAAAGAATTAACTTATTTTGTCTCCTGGAAAGTCTGGTAAAACACTTAACTAATGATGAAGCAGAGAAAACATGGTACTCCTCCAACTACTTATCCCTCCTAAGTATACCTCCGGAGACAGGACATAAAAAAGGGCAATCATTTGGAAAAAGTCTAAACAACCTTGTGAAAATTCATTTTCATAACCAAGCAGGTTCAATAAAAGCCTGGTAATGTATTCTAACAATGAGTCCTCTTTAAACATTTCTTTGAAGCAGATGTGAGGAAGGAGTCAAGTACTGTAGCTGGAAATGCACAAACCGAAACAGCATAATTTAAAACATTCAAGTGAGAAGTGATGTCATAGTCGAGTGTTTACTTTTAATATTCCAAGCACAGAAATAAGGAACAATTACAAGGATTTAACTGCCTGGCCAAGGCCTGTTGCCTCCGTGTGACTGCTTTTGACATGATGAAATGTCAACCCATTCACAGCCATCTTGCTCCTGTGTCCTTTCCTCAGGGAAGGGAAGAGGATCGCCCTATTCTGTGGTTTCATCAAACTGCCAACCAGAGCCCAGGAACACACTTCATTAACCACTCCTGTGGCAGAGGATGGTGGCTTTTCCACACAGCAAGCACAAATCTGAAGTATTAGAAAAGACCACAATGAATTACACTGAATAGGCTTGTCACTCCTGCCCAGGTTCATTTCCTTTTAAGTGCGAGCTTGAGTCAATCAAAGGAAATGAGCTGAGAAACCTGGGCTAGTATTTATCAGTTTATCTTGGGAGGTTGTTTCATCACCACCCCTCCACATGTCATACACTATTTGAAAGGTAGATGACTAAGAGACTATATTTACCTTATGCATACATATTAAACAGGTCAAAGCAGTGGCTGCTGAAGGTAAAATATGTTGCTCATTTGTGGATGCTGAACAGACATGTACCCATGCATTGCTTCCTCTTTTCTTCTTTCTTATCTTTATGTGTCATAATTGCAGTTTAGCACTTGAATAACAAGGTACAATATACAGTACACCACTGTCTGTATACCAAGCAGGCACATGGTCTCATTTTTCCTTGGATATTAGTCACAGTAATTTCAAGGATCCTCCACAGCATCCTCAAATAAATGACTGTTTATTCATTTATTTTAAGTGATTTACCAGCACTTCATGTGTTGCTGCTGCTCATTATTACCACAGCCACCGCTGGGGGAGGTGACAGCGAGGGAGGTGGGACTGTAATGATTTCTGAGTGGCCTCACTGTTTGAGTCTGTAAAGCACATATTAGTCTATAAATGTACATGCGATCTCAGCATTGTCCTTTACACACTCCATCTCACAGCATTAATGTTTGATGTAAACACAGCACAATGACTTGTACTTCCTTTCACAGTGTGGACTTAATGGTAAACGCCTTTGGAATGCATGTAATGGCAGGTAATCCTGCTGTTTCAGGGAGAAGAATGAGTGCAATAAAAGCAAAGGCACGGGTTTCGCTCTCACAACCACTTCAGTCGCCCCTAGAACAAGTACACATTTAAGTCAGTCGGCAAAACATACCATATCTCCTCTTTATTAAAAGGCATGTATGCATTCGCTGGCTTCCACCCCACTCTTTAACAAATCCTTGTGTCTCACAGTCCAAGTTTTTTTTTTCATTTATTTTTCTCCCTGCACACAAGGTATCAATCCCTCTCAGTTCATTCAGTGCGATAGAAGAGAATGGAGCCTTAATAGTGTTACTGACAAAGACAATCTGTGGACTTTAAATGTGCCTGAAAACAGACTCAAACTTTTTAGCTTCCTGGCAAAACTGAGGATAATATAGGAAACAAGATGCTTTGTGTATCTAATGAACATACTTAGTACATAGTTCAAATTTCAACAGAGGATCAATAAAGGATTTCCTCTGCTTTTCCATACTCTGGCTACACATGCCTGAAACCTGAAGTAACTTTTTAATACAGGGTGAATGTATCATTTTAATGAAGGCATTTACATTGAAAATACTCATTACCTTGTCTCACTTTGTGGCTCTGAATTCATAATGTAGTAGTAGGAAAAAAGAGGCTTTCAGTGTTAGAGTGAAAATGCTAATTCTATCTCCCCTATTTAATTCTCTGACAATATCTATAAAGTTGATTAAGACTTTAAAGCCCGGGTATCCTTCCCCTTTAAAATATTTAATTTCCCATAATTCTAATCAAGACCTACTCTGGCAGTAATGAGCATCTGCCAGGCAGCCGGCTGGAGGAGCTCACCCATGTCATGAACAGACACATTGTAAAGCCTGTCTGTGCAGAAGAATAACAGCGCAACATTTGACACCCCAGCTGGATTTAAAATGACTCAAATAGAGGATGATCAGTGATGGACATGGGTGACAAAAACCCTGTAACATCTCGCACTATTGAAAATAATTATTAGATCACTGTGACATGGTGTTGCAATTTTTCTGCCTACTCTTTTGTGGATCTTCAGTCAGACTGAATTTTTATCCGGAGCTGTTTAAATCTCTTACTAGTGACTCTGACTCTTTGTGAAACACCAGAATGTCTGCTTTCTGTCGATCACACAAGTCCCTTCTCCAGGTTAAAAATCCATTACATATGTGACTGTGGTGGCCCCAGCAACTAACATGCAGTGTTAGTATTGTTGTTGCTTCACTGACATTGTCTTTACTTTTGTTTGAAATCATTTCACATAGCCATTGGTTGGATTATTTTAATACTTTATTTAGTAGTGATGGTAAAATCGAAACAGTGTCTTAGTACGTACTGAAACCTCGGAGGAACTTTTGATTTGAAACATTGTTTCCAAGGTTTGCACCAGAAGGAGGATGTCACGTGACTGTTCCATGTCACGTGACATCCATATCACGTAACACAGAGGAAAAGTACAGGAGACTTTGTGAAGTCATACAGTATGAAGATGAAGATGAGAGGAGGTGAAGACAGACAGGATGAAGGGAAGGTGGCGTTGCCTTCTAAAAGGAATGACTGACGTCCAGCTGATGAATCTGATGATCTGTATAATCTGTGTGAAAATCCTGGAGAGACTTGCATGATGAACCTGCAGCAGCATTTGAGCCAGTGGTCGATGCAGGACAGAGAGATGCTGTGATGAACCACTTGTGCAAATAGTTAAACATGTTTGTCATACCTTCCTATGACTATTGTATCTATTGTGATAATAAAGGTTTGTACATTTTGCAGATCAATCTCCGCTTGTTTATACCTTTTATATGTAAAGGTTTCAATATTAACTGACAAATAAAATGATGGATTTAATTTTCTATTATAGAAAAATACTCCAGCAGTTTGACACATTAGCTTTAGTGTAATTCATTCGACAGAATTATGAGGCATATGGTAAGTTGTGGCAAAACACAGTGAATCCCTCTAAAAACTAACCTGTTATTATGAAATACAGAATGTCTAGATGTGACTACAGTGAGCAGTATCATCTGTACTGACAT
>JAQQAE010005480.1:0-17580 GCA_029823295.1 Pseudamia nigra | reverse complement strand
GTGTGTGTGTGTGTGTGTGTGTGTGTGTGTGTGTGTGTGTGTGTGTGTGTGTGTGTGTGTGTGTGTGTGAGTGTGTGGGGGTGTGTATGTGTGGGTGTTTTTTTCACACACGGAATTAAAAACAATCAAAGCTGAGCCTGGAAAGCCATTCAGGTAGATCTGATGATAACCTCCATCTCATAAAAAGATGGGCCTCAGATGAGCAATCATGCTTTTTGACAGCAGCAGTGTGTGTGTGTGTGTATGTGTGTGGGGGTGTGTGTGTGTGTGTGCGTGCATGTGTGTGTGTTTCCTGTGAGAGGTGACCCCCAGGGCTTTGAGGCTGATTGAAAAATAAGTTAATTTCCAGGCCTGGTCGATGAGAGACACGCGTTCAAATACCACGGGAAATTAAACCGCTCTCTAGCCACCAAACAGAGCCCACTGACCTGTGCTAATTAATTTCTACGTAGTTATCATTTCATTTCAGGCCAAAGACTCTGAGGGAAACAGGTGAGGAGTTCTCAATGAACTAATTACACTCAGAGGGTGAACAGGCTGCTAATGGGAGACGGAACGATGGCGAGTGTCTGCAGCCGCTATATACTTACTCTGTCCAGATATGTGTGTCAAAAATACCATGTATGAGTCTAAATTCTGCTCAAAGGAGAGTTATTGTGAAAAATGAACATTCATCTGCACTATATGGACAAAAGTAACTGACCAGTAGGCACTTTACCATCTCTTTCCAAACCCACAGGAATCCCAATCATATGTGATATGAACAAAATAATCAAGAAAATGAGTAAAAATGAACAAAATAATCAAGGAAATTAGTTAAAATGGAGAAAATCATTATGGAAATGAGTAAAAATTGACAAAATATTAAGGAAATAAGTAATAATGGACAAAATGATTAAGGAAATGAGTAAAAATGGTCCAAATTATCAAGGAAATGAGTAAAAATGAACAAAATCATTAAGGAAATGAGTAAAGAGTGACAAAATTATTAAGAAAATGAGCAAAAATGGACACAATAATTAAGAATATATTAGCAAGATAATCAGAAAAATGAGCAAAAATGAACAAAATAACTTTAAAAAATGATTAAAAATTAGCAGTATAATTAAGAATGTGTAAAAATGAACCAAATAATACAGACAATGAGTAAGAATAAACCAAATAATACAGACAATGAATAAAAATGAACAAAATAATTTAGAAATGATTTTGAAAATTAGCAAGATAATCAATGAAATGAGTAAAAATTTATGCAATTATGAGGAAAATGAGTAAAAAATAAACAAAATATTTAAGAAATTAGTAAAAAATGATCAAAATAATCAAGAAAATTAGTATAGATTAATAAAATAATTGAGAGAATGAGTAAAAATAAACTATCTGGACTGTTTGGCCACATGACTGTCGGACCCACAGGCACTTTAACGTCTCTTTCCAAATCCACAAGAATCTCAAATTAACAGACATGAATAAAATACAGACATGAATAAAATAATGAACAAAATGAACAAAAAAGAAAATAATCCACGGGAAACCAATCAGGCCATGATGATTAAAGTCCATTTAGGATGTTTTATGAATCGTCAAGGCGTCTATGTGACACAGTGTTTCATTCTACCCAAATCTGTACTATGTTTGTTCTATTTTGTTTGGTTTTTTAAATCATTTTGTTAATTTCCTGCTTTTGGAACAGTTCTGATATGATAAGGATTCCTTTGGGTTTGCAACACGGCATCCATATTCTTGTTGATTCAGCAGCCACTACTTTTATTCAACTAGTGAACATAAAACATCAGAATTTGCTTTTATTTTTTTAAACATTTTTTTTTTTCATTTTTCTTGATCATTTGGTATATTTTTGCGTGTTTTGTTTATCTTATTGGTCAGTTTGTTCTTTTTATCCATGTTATTGTGATATCATTTTCTGGAATATTCTGTTAATTTTTACTTTTTTCATTTTTTTACTCATTTTTGCTCACTTTCCTGATTATTTTGTTAATTTCCTTAATTATTTTCTTCAATTTTACTAATTTGTTTGACTGTTTAGTTTGTTTTTCCTCATTTTCTTTCTCATTTTCTTTTTCACTTTTTACATTTTTGTTGATTCTCTTGAATTTCCTGCCTTTTCATAAAATTTCATTTTGCTCATTTATTTGAATGCTTTTGTCATCATTTTCTTGATGATTTTGTTCATTTTTGTTTTTTCACAGATTTTTAATTTATTTTTTATTTGTGTACTTATTTTCTCAATTTTTTTGTTTTTACTGATCCTTTTACTTATTTTATTCATTTGTTTTGCTCATTATTTTATTATTTCATTCAATTTTACTCATTTTTTTGACTATTTTCTTCACCTTTATTTGATTACTTAATACATTTTACTCATTGTCTTCATATTTTGTTTATTTTTTCCTAATTTTCTTCATGATTTTGTTGATTTTTACTCATTTTTTATTATTTCATCTGTTTTCACTCACTTTCTTGATTATTTTATTTTTGATTCATTTCCTTCATCATTTTGTTCATTTATTAATGTTTTCTTGATATTTTATTCACTTTTAATCATTTTCTTAATTATATTGTTACTCATTTTCTTAATTATTTTGCTCATTTTTACACATTTTCTTCATTATATTGCTAATTATGACTAATTTTCTTGACTCTTTTGTGAAACTTAACTCATTATGCTTGATTATTTTGTTACTTTTTACTCATTTTCCCAATTATTTCCTTGATTACAAAACCTATTCCCTTGGAGACAATCACCTTTTGTGCAGGTGCATACTTTGATTTCCACATTTCCACTCAAAAGGAAGACCACACCTTAGAGAACAGCAGTGCAGTTCTAGTTCTGCACACACATTTAGCACTGACATTTCCAAAACAGTGTTGGAAGGATGGAATGAGGGCGATTGAGTTCACACAATTAAAACCCTGCAAAAACTGTTTATTGCACATTAACAGGAATATCAGCCAGAGATTCATTTTCACTGCTGTAAACGGATTATTAGGAATTTCATATGTATTGGAAAAAGGGAAAAACATCATATTGTGTGCATGGAATTTCTAAATATCATCATCAGTACATTTTTTTATCGGCGTAGAGGTAGCTTTTGTGTTAATGGCTCCTTAAAACTAAAAACATACATCTCCCAGCATGGTTTAAAGACTTACATGTGTTGAGTCACTTTTAGGTGAGAATTGTTTGGGGTTTTTTCAGTGAAGCAATTATACTGAGGGTGAATTGGCTGCTGTATGTGAGACAAGAGGCCCTTTCAGCCTGTCTGCTGTTATTCCGCACAGATATTTTCGCAAAAATATCACTTTATTACCCACGAGTTCTGACTATATTTGGCCTAATATTAAGGGATTTACATTGAGGATTTCTAAAATGCTTTAATCAGTATAATATTTTAGCTGGACTGACTTTTTAGATGTGCGGGGTAACAAATGCGTCTCCGCGGTGTAAAATAAGTCCATTATAGTGCAAACCTGTATTCTGTCCTCTGGCAGCTCTGTCTTCATGGACAACATTTCTCTGGCGTAAACATCAGGATAGTGCGCTTCATTAAAGGCTTTCTCCAGCTCCTCCAGCTGATACGACGTGAAAATGGTTCTACAAGGGGGAAAAATATGAGAACGAATAATGTCATTTTTTGTTCTGTTTAGCTTTCCAGATTAGTCTTTTTTAGAAGTCGTTTTAGTAGTCCTCAACGGAAGGAGAATATCTATTTCTTTAGACATTTGTGCTGAAAATATAACCAAATCAAATAGAAGACATTCGTGATAAAAAAATAAATACCTCATGAAATGTGGCTGTTAATACGAATATTGTTTTGTATCTGAAACTAAGCATCAACAGAGCAACATTATACCGAACACATTCACTCCCAAAGTCCCAGTGTTTACCAAATTAAACGCCGCAGCTTGTTGTAATCATCATCTAAATGTGGCCCTTATTAATTCAAAGCATCTTTAAATTCGCCTCTTTTTTGTGTCTTATTTTGTTTTCACCTGTGTCGTCTTTTCTTTCGTTTCTTGCTTTGACTCAGTGACGATTTTGAGAATTTCTTATCACCGGAGGAAAGACTCATGTCATCAGAATCTGGAAAGAAACACAGCAAATAATAATACTGATAATAATGATAATAATAATGAGAAGAAGACAGTGAAAATTGAAGATGTCTTTCTGCCTTTTGCGCACGGATTTGTCTAAAAAGATTCTAAAACCAAACTAATAAAACAAAATAAACGCTAAATATCGGATTCTCACAATTTCTATGTTTATTTCATTCATTTTTAAAGGAAAATAAAAATTAAATTTCATATTTAACGCTGAAACGCAAAATAAGGATCATCTTGTGAAAGCGCCAGACAACCATTGGATGATCCATTTGTTTGAATGAATTATTATTTTTTCTTATTATTTTAGTCATAAATGTGTGTAAATTGTTAGAATGTGTCGTATTTGATGACAGATTTTCTTCCACATCGTCGGTGTTAAGCTCCACTCACCGGAGCTAGAAGAGTGATGCTGCGTCTCCATCTGTGCGTCCATGTGCGTCGCTCTGTGCAGCGGCTGCAGGTGCACATTTTGCGCCTCTGACAGCACCTCCAGAAAAGCGGGCTGACTGTAAAACGGGTGCATCCCCTCTGGTCCCAGTAAACCCACGCCGACCCCCAGACCCGCGTGGCTCAGGGCGGACCTGGCGGCCAGGACGTGCGCACGGTGCGGCAGAGCCTCAAGCGGCCTCCTCTGCACCGCCGGAGGCTCCTTGTTGAGGCCGAGCAGCTCCTGGATTCCGAAGCCGGTCCGCCGCGGCACCGTGGGGCCCATCTTCCACAGAGGAGGAGGCTGCTGGGATCCTGCGTGGATCACACCGCTCTGTGACGCGGGTTTCAGTTTGTTTTCAGAGTCCGAAAGTACAACTCCCTCTTTCCCTGTCATGACGCTCAGGGTCCACTCGTGTTTTCCAGTGCTTCCAAAAAGCAGATTCCCTGAACAAACAGCCTGACGGAGTCTGAGTGGAAACGCGCTCTATGTGCGCCTGTTATTTCACCCGCAACAGGCGTCAGCCAATCACAGCGCAGCACTGCACGTCAAGTTTACACCGGCCTCAGCGCATCACAACACACACAGTTTGGGGTAAAAGGATGAGAAAATAGCTAATAAAACATTCAGTGTTGATTCTGTCATGAGGAATATGACAAGGAAATTTGGATCTGACGCAAATTATAGGAAGCAAAAAAAAAAAAAAAAAAAAAAATCAATAACACTTTTCACTTAAAGAGTTATATGCATAAGAAATGTTACATGTTAATTTATTGAAATAAAAATAATTTATTGTAACAGCTTATAGTGACTTTTTGTTCCAGTTTTGTTAAATTTCGTGCTTATTTTACTCACTTTTTTATTTAGTCACCTATTTCAAATCCTTCACATCAAACCAAGGACCTTAAGCATTTTAAAAATTCCAAGCTCAAATTGTGGCATAAAACCACTGAAGAACTGGTGGAAACCAAATGGACTTTCCCACTCAACATAAGTACAGTATGTAGAACCCACTCAAGGCAAATACAGAGCGGAATCAGTTGGGATTGCAACACTTAGTCCTATGAAGTAATCTAAGAAAAAGTATACACTGGAGAACAGGATGAATCAGGATCGCTTTTTTCTTACACGAGTTTATATTTATTATCGTTATAAAAGTGGAGGAAAGTGTTTTGCATTGAACTGAATGGCACTGAATTAGTGATAACAGGGTTTATTGAGACACGTGCAGCATTTAATCTTCACTGAGCGGCTGAGTTTACTTTCAGCACGTGGCTGTGACTCGGATCATGTGATTCTGAGAAACCAAACAGATCCAGTGAGTAAAGAGGCAGAAATCAGCCGCACGTTTGACCGGCGTCACGGCGTGAAACCCACACTGATCCACATCCTGCACAAAACACTTCATCCAGCAAAACACAGAACGGCAGCAATCGAATGGAAGTAAAGAGAATGAATAAAGCTTATTTTTGATGAATAGACCTGCACACTTGTTTATTTTTATCCATTTCTGTTCATTTTCCTTGATTGTCACTGGCATATTTTTACTCGTTTGGTTTATTGTATTGTTTTGTTGATCATATATATTCTTATTTTCTTGGTTAGTTTGTTCAATGAGTAGTTAGCTCATTGAATTTTCTTGAATATTCTGGGTTTTTGGTCATTTTTCAGTGTTTATTTAATTCAATTTATTTAGTTTCTTGACATTTTGTTCATGCTGACTATTTTTCTTGATAATTTTGTTCCTTTTTACTTATTTTGTTCGTTACTTCTTCCATTTTTGTCTATTTTAACTATTTTTTTCATTAATTTGTTCGTTATTCCTTTGCTTGACTATTTCATTCATCGTCTCACTTTGTTCTCTTTTTCTTGATTATTTTGTTCATTTTTATTCATTTTCCTGATTACTTTCTTCATTTTCATTATTTTTCTAGATGGTTTTGTCGACGTTTTAAAAATAAGTTATTAGATTATTTTATTATTTTTTTTCTCATGTTCTTCATTATTTTCTTCAGTATTAGATCCAGCAGAACGCGCAGCCTCAGAAATGCAGCAAAGGGACGATAATAAACAGACTAAATGAGACTTTTAGTTTGAAGCCATGAATTTGCATATGGGCCTGTACATTAACCAGCATTTTTTCTACTGCCCATTGAAGGTTGGATTTCCAAATATTTGTTTGTTTCAAAATCAGTGCTTCACAACAATGGTAAAGCTGCTGTTGTTTGTTGCTTTAGTTTGATTTTAGATTTTTTTATTGAATCAGGTGCGGAAGAGGAAGCAAAACATTAGCCACAGAGGAAATAATGGAAGTAATAGCAGAAGATGTTGCGTTTTATTAGAAAATATGGGCATTTCATCTCTCTTCCCTGGATGAATGTTCTGTATAGCACAGTTGAAAGGATAATTGGAAGAAAAACGCATAAAATTCCGAAAACACCTGTTTATCTGTGAGTTGTTGTTGTTGTTATTAGCAGTAACTGATTGATCCGTTAGGCTCATCCTCAATGTCCTATAAAACCCGCACTGTCATTTGCATATTCTAATTAGGTTTGCACAGTAAATGTTGTTGTGTTTGATGCCAGTCTGTGCATCTGTTGATAGGTTATTAAGCTTTTTTCTTTGTCAGGTCACATTATATGGAAAACAATGTCCCAGCTCGCAGTATTTAGGACACATTAGGGTGGCAATTAAAGATGAGACAAACAGCGGGCCACATACCGGCGCACAATGCACCAGTGGATCTATTTGCGTCCTGGGTTAACGCACTGTTTTCGCCCGGATTTAAAAGCGCAAGGCGAAAAGGGAAAATATTCTGCACGTTCTATGTGGGAATTGAAACCTCAGCTTGATTTCAGACTCAGTGAATTGTGAAGCGAAGTGGAAAGACGACGACGTCTCCGCAAACCTAATCCCCCCTAATCAGCTATTATTCAATTATTGCGGAGTTCAGATCGTTCGGAGATAATTTGCGGCACACTTTCGGACATCTGGGCAGATAATGGCGCAGAGGACAGAAGAGAGTTTATGGAGATGAGAGGACGCGCAGCAGACTCTTCAACGGGACATGTGGTGATGAATATGAATCAATAGATGTCTCCTGTGGGAGCGTTTGGCACTGTGCGTCGTGCGTCACGCGTCCGACCGTCAAACCCTGCGCTGATTTGTGATGTAAGATATGATCAGGACACATTAACACCATACAGTGTTATCCTCTAAGGAAATTAAGGAAGATTTTATAAAAAAAAAGGCATCTTAACTGTTGAAATATAAACAAATACACGATAAAACAAACCAAACACTAATTTAAAATGTTACAAAAAGAAAATTAATCTTAAAAACCTTATTGCTCTGGTGTGAATAACCAGCCAGAGAGGCCTAAATAATCTTAAAGCATCTCCTGAGAAGCTATTAGAGAGACATTTCATTAGCGCCGAATGAAGAGATCAATGCCAAACACAAACAGCGATGCTAATGAGGTTTACACATTTTACTCACACATGGACGCTACATGTGTTTCAACTGTTTACGAGACAATAGAATTTATTTTAAGCCTGAACCACTCACTAAATATCATGTAAATATTTTAAGCCGTGATTGCATTACAATATTATGCTTGGTCCTGTTTCATACTATAATTTTAACATTTTACTTCATTTTGAGTCAGGATTTATTCATTCAGTAAAGCCCTCACTATATTATAAAACTGGCCTTTCTCAGCACATTTGACCCCTGTAATGACTGTGTAATAGCATTCAGGTATTCATAAATACCTGTGAATGGGGTCACATGGGTGTTTTTGTTTGTAATGCAGAGAACAGCTCATTTTCATTATTACAATACAACTCCAATTCCAAAAAAGTTGGGACACTGTGTAAAATGTAAACAGAACGCAATGATCTGCACTTCTGATACACACCACATTTTATTCACAATAAAACATAAGCGTCACATCAGATTTTACTATTTCATGGAAAATATTAGCTCATTTTGAATTTTATGGCAGCAACACATGTCAAAAAAGTTGGAACAGGGGCAACAGAGGCTATTTATGAGATTTGCAAATAATTGCATTCTGATTTTATTTTACATTTTACACAGCATCCCAACTTTTTAGGATCAGGGTTGTAGGATGAAAAGGATGTTGTTGCCAAGTTTTTTATTATCAGAAAGTAAAACAGCATATTTACCTAAGAAGTTAAACTGTATCTGTATTTAACCCAGGAATAAAGGAATATAAAATAAAGGAGATAAAATGAGATGACATTACATCACAATAAAAGCAATACAAAAGGAAGCAAGAGTAAATCACAAAAACAGGAAGAATAAAGTATAATTATGTAAAATGAAATTTATAAAAATGAGTTTACAAAAAGTCACTGATTCTACTTGCCTTATCTCCTCAGGTAGGGTGTTCCAAAGTTCTGACTGCAAAGGTTTGGTCACCTTTAGATTTAAGCCTCACCTTTGGGATGACACAAAGGCTTCTACCTTATTTGTTTATAGACTCCAAATTTGACTCATTTTTTGACACATTGTTCCTAAACATGGTGTTGCTTACTGAATTGCTCATAAAAGACAAAATAGGCCTCCACATCATATTGTCTCTTGTCATACTATGTAATCACAGCAGTTCTTGCAATATCTTTGTGAAAGTTAATTCAGTTCAATTAATTTCAATTCAGATCAGTTCAATTCATTTTGATACAATCTTATTTGATTCAATTCAATCTGATGTGATTCAATTCAATGTGATTTGATTCATGTGAATTGGTTTTAAATTTGTTTTGGTTTGATTCAGTTTCATTTCATTTCATTTCAATTCATTTGGATGTGATTTGATTCACTTTGATTGAATTCAATTTGATTTGGTTCAATTCAGAGCAATGTGATTTGATTAAATTTAATTCAGTGTGATTTGATTTAATTTGCTTTGAATTGGTTTGATTCGGTTTGATTAAATTAGATTTGATTCCGTTCAAATGAATTCATTTCATTTCCACTTGATTCAATTTGATTTGATCCAATTTATTTTAATTTGATTCATTTCAATTTGATGTGATTCAATTAGATTTGTTTTGATTGGATCTGGTTTGATTAAATTAGATTTGGTTCAATTCAACATCAGCTTGAGCAATTATAAAATTACAAGTGGTTGCAACTTATAGGTCCAGGTTCAGCATGACATAACTGTTTAAAGTGAAAAAATAAACACAACCTTTGCTGTTTGATGACATTTTTGCATATAGAGGCATTGAGTAAAACATGGAAAATTAAACTCATGACAGGTGTTTGTCTTTTTTTTTTTTGCTAATTTATGCATGTATGTTGACTTTCTAAATTTCTAAATGAGGCTTTTGTGGATGTTCCATGAAATCCAAGAGAGTAGACTCAAATCCAAATCATACATTGCAATCACAACAGCAGTCACAATATGTCACCAAACTGTGCAGTGAAATGAGAAAATTGCACTTTTTCCAATAACATGAGAATATAGCAGTTCAATCACCAAGGCATCATATTAACATCGATTAAGACAACGATTGATTGTCATTCAGTGCATGTTTTCATAGACATACAGTAGATTGGAGGTGCCACAGAGCGGGTCAGTGTGAACCACGTTCTGTCTGATGTATTTGTCTTTGTTCGAGGGTCCAGAACTGGCTCTTCTAATCCAGCTAATTGCCATTTCCCAGGGCTCGGCCTTTAAGAAGAGGAGCTGGGTCACCAAACAGCCATTGATCAAAACATCCTATTAAAGTGAAGAAACAAAAGGCTCTCACAATTCAGACAATGTGCCACTGGTGATTCAACAGTTTGCTCTGGAGGCACAAAGCATTAATTAGGGCAATAACTTCATGCTGTTGCCATTCTATAGTCTCCATTTCTGTATGAGTGCATCTATTTATGTCCTGAAGTTTGCCAGAGAGACTCTGACTTGTGTGTGCTACATTCCCCTGTTGCATGTGCAGATGTGTTATTGGCATAATGAGGGAAATGCTTTGGGAAAGATTGGGGGAGAGGCCCTCAATACCAGACCCATTTGAACAAAGTAATATTCCTCAATGTGGTTCCTCATAACAAGAATTGACATAATTACTCGGGCCCATTTCTTGTCTAATTAGCACACTTCCACAGTGGACAGGGACTAGCGGTTAGGCAGGAGAAGGGAATCGGACAGGCATGGCAGTAGCAACACAAAAAAGGGGCCCCTGGTTTCAGCGTAATTAGGTGAGACAATGCCCCCGACTGTTTTGAGCCATGGCGGTGGCTCAGAGCTGGGGTCGAGCGGGCGAGCAGACGCCTGTGATGTACAGCTCCATGAGACTCTAATAAGCCCCTAATTGTCCTTTTTTTGGATTCACATGGGCAGTACCAGCAGACACGAAGACAGGTCCGGCCTCCTGTGGTGAGCATGTCCTCATCCTGCAGTCAGGGAACAATTTGAGCTGACTCATTCGGGATCTTTAGTGTTTGGCCAAACCTTCAGAAGTCTTGTGTTAACATTCAGCGACAAGAAGTCCTGAACCTGGATTACAAGACACTGGAAACGCAGAAATTACTTCATTATGTTTTGGTTTAATGACAACAAGAAATAACCTTAAAATCATGAGTTAACTGTGATTGTTGGATGCAGTTAGTTGACGTCCTGACATTATATTGTTCATCCTAGATACCACATCCTAAAAGAACTACACTTTGAGTGATACAACACAGCTCTATACTGTATAATACAATGATATGTAATGAGACAATATCATCAGATATGATGCAATGCAATACAGTATGATGAAATAATACAATACAATGACATGATCATGATACAATATAATGTGATACGATGCAATGCAATGATACAATATCATATAATGATGTGATATGTTTGGATGGAAACCCTGCTATTGTTAGAGCAGCAAAGAAGAATATTAAGAATATTAACTGAAAAAAAAGCAACATAAAGTGTAGTGAATTAAACCGCAAGTTATTTCACAAAGGACTGATACTAAACATGAATAAAAATTTTATAGAAATATAATAGAACAGTCATAGAAATTTGTTTTAAAGTGTCTTGTTTATTTCTTTATTAATTTATTTGGATCCCAGTCGGTTCAGCTGCAGAGACTGTATCATACACATATGAACACATATGAACACAAAACTGAAAACAGCAATGTTAAAACTAATTAAAAGTCCAGTATTTAAGATTTAGGGTGGACTCTAGTATTCATAGATTGGACTGCATTTATGTGTAATGAAAAAAACAATTGTAGTTGTTTGTATTACCTTAGAATGACAGCGTCCATTGTGTTTCTCCAGTAGCTCAGAACACACTCACAGTCTTCTTTCATTTGTACAGTATTGATGCACATTATTGTGGATCAGTTATTAGCCCCTTCGACTACAAAGAACAGACCAGACAAAAACTGACTATGACAATAATACTTTATGGGTTTTTGCAGCCACCATCTAGGAGAGCCATGTTGCAACCATATCTATTGTAATGCAACTGCCATTATAATAATTATTACAATGGTGGTCGTATTACAATAGCGGTTACAACAAAGCCACACAATGTCACTAAATATCAAACACTGAACATTTAAAGTGTCATCAGTAAATAATAGGTGAGTTAGGTGTACTTTTGTTGTTATTTCTTTATGATTGAGTGTGAGATTTAATGTATTAACTGTCCAGTAGATGAAATAAAATCAAATGATTCAAGTAATGAACACATAGTCTAGACTGGATGATACTGTACTCAATTTCTCAATACTTTGATATTTGACACTGACTTGGATGATGATTATTAAACTAATATTTATTTAATAAATGTGAAATATCATATTGTAATGTGTTCCAAACTGGTTCATACTGTCTTCTAGTTTATGTCTACATTTTTTCATTTGATCAGACAGTTAAAGAGAATAAGGTTTTGTTCACCGTGACATGTTTCGGTTACTTCCTGTAACCTTCCTCAGAAAAGTCACGTGATGCTGTGATGTGTCTTGTCAGGTGTTCTTATCCAGGTATGCCAGACAGCGGAGGACCCCACTGTTTGGTGCCTTGCGGAGGATGGAATCCCAGGTGTGTGACAGGGCGTAGCATCCCTCATCCTTGTTGACAGTCCTTGGGGCTTGCTTCCTGAATCTTGATGACTTCCCTGACCCAGCGGTGATATTTATTGTTTTCAGAGTGGATAACCCTAGCTTCTTCCCAATCCATGATACAATTTTCTCTTTCACAATGATCAGATATGGCAAATTTTGAGTTTACCACCGTTGGATCAGGGAAGGATCAGGAAGTGTTTGGTAAGAAACCAAGGCGTGTGGTTTTTTTCTTCCATCGACTGGACTGGAAATTTGGTTGAAGACGTTTCGCCACCGATCCGGGAAGCTTCTTCAGTTTGGTAAGAAACATAAGTAGGTGTTAACTAATATGGCCATAAACTCAGAGCCTATATCTAATAATCTGTGCTGCTCTTACATGACCTGCACTGATTCAAACCATTCACTTTCTTGAACAACAAACAGCTGGGCTCTACAGGCTGCATTTCAGCACTGTGGGATAAATCTATTTACACACACATGCACACTGACCAGTCCGCGTGCAGAGACGTCCACCATATGTTTGAGGCCACGTCCGATGGCAGGTGGCGTCCAGAAGACTCCATATTTTATAACTCTCACATCTCCTGCAGTCAAGGCCACGGGAATGTCAATTCAATGTGCCCTCACTCCTTTAATTAGCTGTCAATTAGTGCAAACGAATCAACTATTCGCCTAATTAAGCAATGCCACCAGGCAGCTTCCAAACACAGGCCATTGTGCAAACAGCATGAGGAAAGCACAGCCAGCAAACCCATTTTGGATCAAGAGTGCAACTTAACCATCACACTGACTCACTGTCCAAGTAGATGGACTTGAGCTGGATTCAGATGTATGTACTGTATCTGAGCATAGCCAGAGAAAACAGAGAATGAAAAACATATAACTACAGTCCTTCAGGGTCATTTTTCTCTGAAAGAAATCAGCAATTAAATGTTTATTGAAGACAACATTTGTAATGTCATTTAAGGCCTGTCAAATACAAAACCTTAGGATGTGGCATTTTACTTTGTTACTTGTAAAGCAAACATCTAGCAGGGAAACATGCACACAAGTTTCCCTGCTTCTAGTTTCTATAACAAGATTTTGTTATATAAATTTTATGTCCTGGTTGGATATTCTAAACCAGGCTCTTTTCTGAAAGGTGTGCTTTCCAACTAAAATTTTGCCAATATCATTCCACTTGTAAGAAAGCTTCTGAATGTATACTGCACATTCAGAAAATTTGCGTTATTGGCATGTTTCGATTCATATGAGACAAAGACGTTCTGTAGTACAGATTGAGGCGCTCAGATGGCCACCGACTGCACAGTCAAAAAGCTTTCAAATTTGCTATTACTTATCTGCAAAATCATCAGCAATTTCTTCTTTTTCAACAATGCAAATAATGAACTGCCACTTTAACTGTTTGACTTTATGATGGTAGAATATGTTCTAATTGCAAAATGATTATGGACGAGTCAGGCATCCCAAAAACACTTCTGTTTAGGTCTTTAATAAAGACCCAGATTTCTGTGAAACATGCCTACATTAGAGACAGAGAATATCAGCAAACATTTAAAAATACCTTTAAAAGACATTGTTTGGAGAAATGAAAGATGGAGTTCATACCATGGAACACCTTGTGTCACCACTAAAAAACTTTTTTAAATTCTATTTTTCATGAAGCTCTGTGTAGCTGCATGTGAACAAAAATATTACTGGAAGTTAAATTTTTTTGGCCATGTAAACAAGTCTTTATGATGTTTATCTCTTTCAAAAGAAGTGCAAAATCTGGTATATTTTGTGTAAACATGTAAGTGTGGTCACAGTGATTAAATTCTCTTTTAATCTCCAGATTTTTCTCAGACTTCTGGGCCCTGTTCTTTCTTCCTTGTTGTAAAAGAAATCCTTCATATGCAGCCAGTGTGTAAATATAATTTCAAATACCTATTCATTAAATATTTGAAAATGGGTCATATTTTACTGGACAACAAGAAGGTCTACAGTCCAATGTAAAAATATTAGTAGGATCTAATGGGACAAGGCTGGAGGTCAAAATCGGATCTTCATCACTGCATTCGAATCAGTTACTACTGGAAATCACTGCATGGGCTCAGGAACACTTCCAGAAATCACTGTCTATGAACACCATTTGGTGTGCAACCCACAAACACGTTAAAGCTGTATCCTGCAAAGAAGAAGAAATATATGAACACAATCCAGAAACGCTGCTGTCTTCTCTGGGCCAAAGCTCTTCTTGGAAACCATTGATGCATGGATCCTTCATCAGACAAGATCCAGGATCCTAAAAGTCCATCAACTGGTCTCCTCACTTCCCAGACATTTACAGACAGATTGAGCCTTGTGCCAACTTTTTTGAAATGTGTTGCTGCCATCAAATACAAAAGAAGCTAATATTTTCCATAAAATTGTAAACGTCTCAGTTTCAACATCTGATATGTTGTTTATATTTTACTAGGAATAACATATAGCTTTATGAGACTTATAAATCATTGTATAGTGGTGCCCCAGCTAACAAATTTAATCTGTTCCGGCGTCACGTTCATTGGGTGAATCATTCATTAGCCAAAGTTTTTTCATAGGAATACATGTAAAATTAATCCGTTCTGGACCCACGACAAACTCCCATGTAAAGTATGTGTTACACACCCGTACATGGACATTAATTCATAATTATTATTTGAAAAGGAAGTCCGGCTGGACCGAGAGCCTCTGACGTCGTAAGCTAACGGTGCTCCGTAGCCGGCTAACAGAGGCAGAGTCTCTCCTTCCAGCCAGAGCCTCTGCCATCGTAAGCTAACAGCGCTCCAGAGGCAGCTAACACCACTGGAGTGTTGTTAGCCTGACACCCAGGCCACAGCACTGTTAAGGAGCAGGCAGCTCTGTAGCATAGACATCGAGCTACTCGTGGTTAGCATTCGACCTATTACATCCCGCGGGAGCTTTCACGTTATTGTGTTCATTTCCGGGTCTATCTGTTGTGTTAGCTGAATTTTTAGCATTAGCCGGTTCAAATTTTTGGCTGATTTTTTCTTCAGTAGCTGGATTTTTTGTTATCAGAAGTGTTCATTAGCCAGTCTACCACAGTATTGTGTTTTTATTTACTTTTTATTTACATCCCAACCTTTTTGGATTTAGGGTTGTGCATACTGAAGCTTTTAACATTCATGAGCCAGAAATAATAATGTCAACACCAATAAACAACACACATTTTTTACTATTACACAGATAATTGTGCATATTATTATGCTTAAACCTCTGTTAAAGACAATGTATGTGTTTGTTGTCGTTTAATATCAGGCTTTGTGTCAATTCGTTCCATTCAGAGACGTGAGCTGTGCCTCCATGTTGCCTCCTCCCTCCTTTCAGCAGCCACTCTGGACCATTACAGGCTGTAATTGTTATTTAATGGATTAAACATTCATCCTTCCTGTGCAAATCCCCTGGGGGACAGATGACAGCATCGCCTTGTTCGCACACTAAACACCCTCCATCCCCCCATTGCACATGCTCACAGACGTTCATTTCTACGCCGGTGTTTGTGCTTAAAATTCAATTACCCACTTATTGATAGCTCTCGGGGGTGCTAAAGAAGTGGACATGGTGCCGGTGGAGGTGTGGATGATTTCCCAGGAGGCCTCTGTCCCCTCTTCACATCTCCAGCTGGATCTATTTCATGGCTTTACTCATCAGTGGCAGACACAGATGGAGCATCAGAAGCCGTCATACACCTGCACACACCAGCGCACACACACAAACACAAGTTTATTTCACTGTGCAAGACTGTGGGCTTACGACTTGCTATAGACAAATAAAGGTGGGATCTTGAAATAAAACTAATTAAATGTGCCAAGTGAAGTGATAAAGAATTTTACTACTATGTGAAAAAAAATCCTCGTAATCAAAATAATCTGAGGCAACATCAACCAACCATTTATTAGGAGTTACTACTTATATATTCTTCTGCAGTAGTTCTCATATTTTCCAGTAGTCATCAAGTTGAGACATTTTTATCAACATCAAAACGAGCAAATGTTTTTTATTAGCTGTGAAACATAATCTGAGAACGAAATATTCACATAAAATGTATCAGAAAATGAACAAAACATTTTAAAGTATTCAACAAACTGAGAAAATTGTAACAGCAGTCCAGACAGTGAAGCCAAAGTGAACAAAATCAACCATAAATTGAGGAAAATGCAACAAACAAATGTGAAAAATAACTCACAAAAATGACCAAAACTAAAATTACATTTGACAAGAGTTGCAAGACCCACTTACAGTATATATGTTCAACTTCAATTGCCCTAGCTCTGACAGTAAAGTCACTGTAAATCTGATTTTGAACTTCCTGTCATCCTGTGACCTTTGGCCTTTCATCTCCAAAAACATAGCCATAAACATTCCCAAGGTCAACCTGATGCCAAGTCTGGGGCAACATCGCTTCATTTGTTTTCAAGTTAGAGCATGAACAGAAGTGAAATAATAGGCTATGTAAAAAAATTAACCAAATTTTGTAACAAACTATGATGTAACATGTTATCTTTTAGTCACATGTGGGTCCAATACAGTTCCCTCGTTGAACTGTTATTTCTAACAATAGGGTTAATGAGATATGTTAGAGTTAAGAATACATGTGTTATCATTTTCCTCAATGAGCATATATTAAGCCTCATGTGCCTTTATATGCTAAATGATTCTTTTTACTCTTGTTCCTTTGCTCTGAGTGCTGTACTGTTGCACTCAGACTTGGTCTCTACACACACACACTGTTTTGTCTCAGCTGCCGGTAATGTAAGCTGACCTTGCAGATGTGAACCCATGTCATGTGTATCTGCTTAATATGTCTACATAGAATCTGCATTGCTCAAATGTTGAATAATTCATGAAATACTGTAACATGTGACATATGAGTACGCC
>JAQQAE010005479.1:0-17582 GCA_029823295.1 Pseudamia nigra | reverse complement strand
AAAATGGTACAAAATGTGGCAGAATATGTCAGTGTGATTGCTAGAAAATGGATGTTAAGTCAAATGCAGTATCATCACCTCCCCTCAGGGCAGCCCCAGCCTTGGGTCCATTTGCCAGCTATTAGAGATCATAAATCTCTTCTGTGAATGGAGCTGCTGCCATTAGTGTGCAGGGTTTTTGATGGTGTTGTGGGGGGAGCTGACCTCAGGGCAGGCCTGGAGCAGAAAACAGGGCTGAATGGAAGTGAAACACAGCCTGCGGACAGCTCATTGAATAAATGTTTCTCGTTCTTTTTTTCTTCTCCTTATTATGTGAGGAGTGTCTGAATGCGTGTGGCTGTGGATGCATGTTTGATAGAGGTTTGGCTCCTGCTCTAATGAAGGGTTCTCACCTCAGTGTAAATAGGAGGTTTGGGGGGAAAAGGTCACCAGTCTTTTCCTTTGTCTCTGACCTGACCTGTCTGTGCCCTATGCCTGCTTGACATGATACTCCATCTCTGCTTTGTGCATCTGTGCTTGAGGAGGATTTTGACTTCTGTGTGTCTTTGGATGAGCAGGCTTGTGTTTGTGTTTCATTGAGATCGACATAAATAGCCTCAGCAGTTTAAGCGCTCCCTTTCCAGTTGACGTCTGTATGTCTTGGATGTTTCTTATTTACATCCCAGAGTATTTATTTGTCTGGTTTATTGTGTCTTCTTGCATGCTTCCCTTTTAATCCCCAGTGCTTTCACAAGCAGCGACAGGGAGCAAAGTGTTTATTTGAACACATGCTGGAGAGTATGCTGAGGGTCAGTCGGCTGTCTGCTGCAATCCCCTCGGTTGTGGCAGACACCCTGCAGGCTGTACAGCTCACATTCCCCCCCACTTTCTAACTATCAGTCAGTCTGTCCTGCTCCATTTTGCCTTGTGTCACACAAAATAAAGCCATCTCTACACTAATGCAGATAATGGAAAACATCTTTTTCTCTGCTGCTTCCTTCCATACACTCTTAGAAGTTGTTTTCCATCAGTCTGAGAATTTGTGAAATATTCTGCTTTGGTCTGGACCAGTCTAGACCAAAGATCTATAGATGCAAAATAAAGACATTTTAGGAGGTTGCAGCAGTGCCCTCTGAACTGTCAGCTCATTTCAAACTGGCTGATGTGTCAGTAATTCAGTTTGTCGGATCTCCAAAGTCTGGGCTTAGGACTTCACTACATAGCATACTGTAGCTCACCTGTTACCATAAAGTGCAGTGTTACTATTAGTTACGTCCCCACTGAATTCTGTCTTGCCAGTCTGTGCTTATTAAAGATGACATCAGTTCCTCTAAGCAACAGAAGTGTTCTGAGAATCTTTCTCAATAAATACTACAATTGCAGCTGTAGAAAATAATTCAGTGTCACTGGCCTCATTCATACTTTAACAAATTATAGATGTACATCTAGATATTATTTCCCTTTTGGTGGTAAAACAGCTTGAATTGCTGGTAGTCAAAAAGGAGGTACAGGGTGTTCATCTCGTTCATCACCTTGTTTCTTTGGTCAGCAGATGCATTGCAAACAGGTAGCAGGCATTGGAAACAGATGCAAGTTGCAGCTCATCCTGTAGCAAATCTTTGGTCTGAACTGGGCTTTGAACTCTCGGGGCCCTATCGTCCACCCTGCTGTAAAGTGATGATCACAGACTTTGCACTTTAGACAAGAGGTCGACTGATTATTGGCACTATTTGGAATTTTGACATATATCAGTAGTAGTCGTGAGCTGTAGAATTTTTCATGTGATTTTCACGCAAACACACTATTCTCCACATTGCATACATTTTCCCCATTGATAATACATAGTCTGCTGAGTGTTTAGAGCCAGACTGGTGAACTACTGTATTTTCCGCATGATTAGGCTCACATAAAATCCTTAATTTTTCTCAAAAATCGACAGTGCGCCTTATGGTGTGGAGCACTTTGTGAATGGATTTATTCTGGTTTGTGCTTACTGACCCCGAACCAATTTTACCTCATGTGGTACACGGCGCTCAAAGATCTGTCAAAATGTTTTAGCACAGTATGATTTTGCCGCACCACTTGTGCAATGGAGCCTCGCGTAGTGATACGTACTGTGCTGTACTGGGCCGTATCACTTTGCGAGTGATACAGTCCTACGTATCACGTCACGTATCCATTTACTTGACATGTCACGTATTCATGTCACATACACTTTAACATGTCAGGACATTTCAGGAGTGATACCAGTAAGAAGCAACACAGAGACATGCTCACAAAGCGGATTTAATACTCAAAGAGCAGAGGCAGAGAGACAACCCGAAGCCCACATCCACTCAGGGCAGATTACCCAAAGAACTCCAACTGCCAGACACCGGCGCCAACAGGCCAAACCACAAGCCGTGTGGGAGCACCAGACGACAAAAGGTGAACAGACACTCACCAAGACACGGAGGCAATGCCGGGCGAGCCACGCCACCACCCACCAGTGGACCGCAGAGGCACTGGTCCCAAGTGCCGTTTGAGCCCCCACGAAAGCCAGAACCACCACCGAACAGCCAAGCAACAGCAAGGAGACCAAACTGGACAATGACGAGAGGGATCTGGACCCGCCCAACGCCGAAACCGCCAAACTGCCACACAAAGACACCAAAGAGGAAGAACCTGATGGACCCATGGGAGAGGCACGAACCCAAAAAGTGAGTGTACCGTATTGTTTTGTATTTTATGTGTTACAACTGAACAATGTTGAGAGTTACGGTATTGTGAATGAGTTGAATAGAGTTTGACTTATCTAACTTGTGCGTTGCTTAATGCGGCTTATAATCCGCTGCGCCTTATGTATGGAAGAAAATCATAAATGGATAATTTTTTGATTATGCGCCTTATACTGCAGTGCACCTTATGGAGCAGAAAATGCGGTAATGTTATGGTATAAATTAATCAGCCTCCACCTTAGCGTGCTTACCTACAAGAAAACAAGTGAAATGAGTTTTTTACGTGCTCTCTCTCAATCATACACATACTTTTAGTATCACGGACTGTTTGACTGTTGATATTATCAGCACCTTCTTTCAAGTAATTCACAGACATGTCGGGAGGGACGTAAGAGGTACAGGAGGTACGTTAGCGGCAGCTAATGTTTACGCCACTCTTACGTTATTCTGCTGCACACTGTAACGTTCGTAGATATAGAGCACTGGGATGTTTATTACAATTTCGGGAGAGTTTTCTGCGTTTACTTTCTATACATGCATTTGCTCTCCGGAGTATCTCCTCATGAGAAAACGTTACCTCTCTGCCATGTGCATGTGAGGACACACACACACGGCTTACACATACTGTGGCTTGTTTAACCAATCAGATGGTGCTGTGGGCGGACCATGCTGGAGACAGAAGCTGCAGGAAAGAGAGAGAGAGAGAGAGAGAGAGGGGTGACTGAGCCAAAATGACCCAGTTTTTATTTGATTTCTTGATATCGGCCCGTCAGATTTAAAAAACTACTACAATAACTTGTGAGTGTAGGATCCATGCACTTCTGGACCTATTTATTTTCTATTTGTTTGATTAAATAAACATGCTTTAGGCATTTAAACAAAGTTAAGTGTTTGTATTATTCAACATTTTTACACCAATTTTTACATTTTTACAGCAAATGAATATCGGCTCCAATATCGGCAAGGTTATCTGCCTCCTTAACTACTAATAATTGGTATCGGTCCTGAAAAACCCATATCGGTCGATCACTACTTTAGACATCCAAAATAGGGCCTTAGATGTGTCTCCGCAGATTCTTTGGCTCATCACTGAAGCAGCATCATTGCCTGGGGTGGGTAGAACTCAAGTACATGTACTCCTTTACATATACTTGTGTAGTTTTTCCCATAAAATGTACTTCGGAGAGCAGTTTGTCAGAATACTTTTTACTTCTTCTTAGTTACATTTATGATGATACTCAGTTGCATTTTGCTCCACCTTAATGACTAAAAAAATCAAATGAAATTTTATTTGTGCAGCACTTTTCATACATAAAAGTAGTACGAAGTGCTTTACATATTGAAAACATCAGAAATGCATGTACATATATTTACATAATTTAAGAAGTTACTTTTTACTTGCGATACTTTTTACACTGACTCAAGTATGTACTTTATGAGCACTTCTACTTGAGTAATTGTAAAGTAACAGTACTTTTACTTGATTCCTGTTTCTGTGTACTCTTCCCATGTCCAATGACAGCTCTTGTAATCATGCTGTTTGGATTTACTCTTCCCCAGCTGCATGAAACACCCATCCCTATACTTAGACTATGCTCAGGACACAGAGGAGACAGCTGCAGGGGCAGGATGTGTATTTTCAGTTGTCTTTCATGATATCTGCCTCTTGTAATAAATCCATTGTAAAACCTGTGCAGAAACTGTTTTGTAGAGTGTCAGTGTTTTGAATCTGAACTTTTGCAGTGTGAACTTTTTCTCTTTTTGTTTTTTCTTTTTTTTACAAAGTTTATTGAACAACAGAAAAGATTATCATTATCTATAACAACCTCCTGCCACATGCTGGTACTGGGTCACTGCAACAACATGTTTAGCTCCAACTAAGCAAACCTTCACTAACAATCAGCACAGCAGGATTTGTAGCTTTCAGAGCTGCTTGTGTTCTATTTTCCTTGACCACAGAGCATTTGTCAAGAACAAGCCCCGCTGATATTACATCTTCTCAGCCATAGACCAGATTTTCTATCAAGGGTATAATTAATCGTTCTGGGAAATATGGTTTTAAACCTAAGGAATCAAGATTGCAAAGAGGAAAAGGCTTTGTGCAACGAAATATGGGAGTGTGTTAATGAACGCTCAGGGGTGAGACGGAGAACAGCGCTGTTGAGTGGGTGTGCAGTCCATTCATGTGGTGCTGGGTAATAGATCTCAGCGTTGGAAATTAGCAGAGATGTCGATGGGACAGGGTGAGAACGTGCTGCTGGTTGATCCAGCATATTGATACTGTGTTGCATGGAAACAATTTAGATGACGGTACTCTAAGGTGCCATCAATCCCCAGGTCCTTATAGTAACTGAAGAGAACAGCAGCATGATTATGACTCTTAATTAGTCAGGTAGGATTATGATGATGACCATCTTATTCATTATTGAAAAAATGAAAGTTGCACATTTACACCTTGAGAGAAAGCTAACAATACATGTGGTTTGCAGAACTCCAGTGAACACAGAGATATCTGCTCTACACAGACAATTCAAACCTAAAGTGTCAATGACTGAGATGAAAGATAAGACGTGCACAAAGAAAAGATCACACGGTGAAATAGCTGCTTTGATATCGCCTAAAGCTCAGACTAAATGACTGATCATTATCTCAGAGAGATTGCCTGTCATGAACAGATGGACTAAAATGATGACTGTGAGAGCCATGTGTCTGATGTCTAAAATTCATTAGTTTTATCTAAACGGGATTTTTGCATCAATGCCATTGCACCTTGTTCAAGAGTCCCTTGTTCCACTTTAGTCTTAGGGATGTAAAACATTTGGGATCACATGGCCAGATTTTGTAGATAGTGGGGGCAGGAGCTTATGAAGCTGGAAATAGACAGATTAAGTGGCTTTTCTCACTGTGATAGTGGTCCGATTGTGTTTTAAGTCCTTATTTACTTCCAGATTTATGGATCCCGATCTATTTATTTTCTTATATAGATATTTAGAAATTTTTCATTTTATCTAAAGGTCTGCACAAACTGGAAGCATTTTTTCATGTAGATAATTTGGGAGTAATTCTCTTTGTTCCAAAATTTTGTTGATATGTATATCATATATATAGTGTAGTCTGCATTCTAGCCTTGTGATGAACTGGCGACTCATCCAATGTATACCCCGCCTTTGCCCTAAGCCAGCTGGGGTAGGCTCCAGTGCTCCAGAGTCTCAACTGTTGCATATTCTTATTAGATAGATGGATGGATGGATGGATGGGTGGGTAGGTAGATCGATCAGTCCAAAATCGAAAGTCACTAAACGTGTAATTTGCTTGTGTGAACTGTATAGGTTCTTCATGACATAGCCCATACATATGTTCAAGTGTTTTGGTTCCTGTTCTGTCTCTGCCTCTGTTCCAACTGCAGTAAAGATATCACATGTCTAGAGAGTTAAAGTAATACCTAAGTGCCTGCTCCCTATCCACGTATCCCCCCCCCGCTGTGTGTGTGCAGTGAAGACATCTGACAAACGTTGCCTGGTTACAGTCCAGTTGGCAAGGAAACAGTGAAGGCCCATAATTTGCAATGGCCTCAGACTAGTGTGTGTGTGTGTGTGTGGGGTGTGTGTGTGGGGGTGTGTGTGTGTGTGTGTGTGTGTGTGTGGGTGTGTGTGTGTATGTGTGCGCGAGGGAGATGAATGAGGACTCTAATCTGTCAAGCAAGACAGGTAACGCAGCACTCTGTTGATTAGCCCAGACAGACACAACGTCAGTCATCCAGCAGCCATAAAAAACTGTATCTAAATTCTTGTCACTTAGTTTGAGTGAGTGTGTACTTCAGTCATTCTGTCAGACAGTATTGGTCTGAAGTCAGGAAAGTACAAACTGTAGCTGTTCGTCATTGGAATCTGAAACCAATTAAGAAATTTTAGTTTTAAGTATGACAAGGGAATGATTTTTTGCAGTGTTTTGAAACATCACACAGCTACAGAATGATACTACCGTACATTAATTTTGGTCCGACCATATACTGTGCAGTGACGGAATTATCAGTTTTATTGTGAGAAAGTTGTGCAGAAAAAGGAGAAGAAATTGGAAAGAGTGCATTAGACTGCACATGCGAAAAAGCAATTACCTGTTGCAACCTATGTGCATTCCCCACCGTGGGAGACGGGAGAGCAGATGAGAGGATGGGAAATGAAGGAAGACAGAATAGTATAAGAGAGAGAAGAGACAGATAAGAAAAGAAAGTAGAGGAGGAAGAGAGAGAGAGGAGATACTGAGGACAGCAGCTTCTGCCAGGCCGTTCTCTCTTAAATTAATCTTGGTGAATTTAGCTCCAGAGGTAATGCCACAAACTTGAATATTTTTTAAGGCTGCAATATTAGACCTTTGACTTATTCTCACCATGTCAAGGTAGATGTGGCTGCTCAGCTGACAACATGAGGAGGTGAGTCTGATGCTCTTGTCCTGTTTTTAGTGAGTGTTTTTGTATCCTGTGTGGGAATGGCAGTGTCAGCTGGGCCATATCTTTGGTCCAAGTAGCAAAGTTTTGATGAATTACAGTTGTACGAGTCAAATGTTAATGAGTTGCTGAATTTTTAATTATTATCAGCTGACCTTACCTCTGGCAGTGTAACAGTGTTCAGAGGTGTGTGAGATATCGGGATGGCATTCATGTCTTTAGAGGATGAATTTTAAGCCTTTCTATCATCCTCTGACACTTTCTCAAAATGTTATCTAACATTTTTGTTTGTTCCCACAAATCTCAAAATGAATGACGTTCATCAGCCTCAAAGAATCTCTTCTCTTAGAAAAAGGTTAAAAGACTAATTTCCCAGATAGAAGAACTCAAGTACATTTACTCCGTTCCATGTACTTGATTAGATTTTCTTACATACTGTACTTGAGAAAGTAGTTGCTTTGCAGAATATTTTTTACTTGTACTCAGGTACATTTGTGATGAAAAAAATGTATTTCTAACAAAAAATAAAATTTTCATCATGAATAAACTAAGCAACAAAGTGTGCAAAAAATGAACAAAGTATGCCAAAAATAAGCAGAAGGAAGAAAATAATCAGGGAACTGAACAAAAATTAACAATGTCATCAAGAAACTGTACAAAAGGTCAACAAAATAAGCAATAATATGATCATAGTAAATGAAAATGATCAATATAATCAAAATGTTTAACAAAAATTACAAAAAGACCACAAAGTGAGGAAAAACTAACAAATTAAGCAATGACATTGGTAAGAAAAATACAATCAAGTTAAAAAAAAATGAACAAAATAAGCAACAAAAATGTACAAAACCACCAAAAATGATCAAAATGATCATCCTATCACGCTGATATAGCATTACGCTTACGTGCTTTTAATAAAGTAAAAGGTGGGTTGTTAACAGTGCAGGGAGGGTTTATAAAGGTAAAATACACATAAAGTAATAAAATAAATATGGTGCTGCTACTTTGTGGATTTTCACCTATTGTGGGTGGTCCTGGAATGTAAGACCCATGTTAAACGAGGGATTACTGTACTTCTATTTATTCTTGAGTCATTAGGATTATAAAGCAATCACACTTTTACTTGAGTACTGTTGTTGTGTACTCTGCTTGTCTCTGTTAATAACATGCTACTACATTTATTTGTAAAATCACGAGTGTAGTTTGTGTTTTATGTAAATGGCCACTTATATATTATTCTTCATTACCTTTTTATGAATATCCTAACTTATTCAGTTACAAAACAAATGAAAAAGGACCAAAAATGTCAATAAATGTAAGCACCATACATTGTTGAAGTAATATTGTGCTACTTCAACGATGTCAGAACCTGTTTTTAAGGTGCAAGAGGTACGGTAGATGTATCACTCATATTTGTTTCTGTTTGTTACACGTGGTCGACCAGTTTATGGATGGTATGCTGTTGTTCCTCTGGCCAAATAACGCTGGTGTAAGTGCACTATAGTGGAGTGGAGGGCATTTACTGCAACTTGTCTGGTGGTTTGCCCTGCCTCCAGCATTCCAATGGCATGATCCTGGTCAGGTTGCGCCTTGTTTGCTATTCTTATAGATCATTTTCTCCAAAGCTGTGGTACCTCTCTATAGGGTTGAGTGTGTTTGACAGAGCAGGAGTCATTTGGGATTATTTGCATTGTAAGTTATTCCACAAAAATGGGTTTGAGACACATGGCTACTCATAATAATCTGTCAGGTGTGTCCACATCCCACATGCTGGGAATTATCATAAAGGCAACCATGCAGTGCAGTGGTCCCTTGTTTATCACGGGGGTTATGTTCTAAAAATAACCCGCAATAGGTGAAATCCGCGAAGTAGTCAACTTAATTTTTTTACAATTATTATATTTGTTTTAAGGCTGTAAAACCCCTCACCACACACTTTATACACTATTCTCAGACAGGCATTAACATTTTCTCACATTTCTCTCTTATTTAAACACTCTCAAAATTCAAACCTCCATACATTTTAAATAAAAAATTAGTACATTATTATAGAACGAAACTAAAGATCGAAACCTGTTTTCAGGCGCAAACATTTGTTTGAGAAATAAAAAAATATAAACGTTTTCCTATTAAAAAAATATGATGGCTTTCAGAAATAACAGCTTTAATTTTAATGCTCAAGCTACGAAGCTGGACACATAAGAAATTATTAATAATGACTCACGCGTCACAGTTCCTCTGACCGAGCCTCTTCGTCCTGGCGCCGCTCTGCTGCAGCGTCTTTTTCCAGTGAAGGCCGTGGTGCACTTGTCATTTTCCGTGTGAACATAGTTATGGGTAGTTGGTGCCGCTGTTCTTTCAACTGGGCGAGAAGATTCTTATGAACAGACATGCCACCGTGCTACCATGCCTACAGTCCCTTAGCCAATCAGGACGCAGAACACAGCGGGTTCTCCTTCAGCCAATCAGGACACAGAACACAATGCGCGTTCATACGCTGTTTAAAAAATAAAACATGAAAATTGCACTAAAAAAAATCTGCGAAACAGCAATGCCACGAAAGGTGAACCGCGATATAGTGAGGGACGACTGTACATACATTTGTACAACTACTGTAGTTTATTAATTGAGAAAAGCTCTTCACAGACAGCTCAAAAATAGAGTGGCGCATTTTTAGTTCTGCCAAAGAAGTTATGATTGTCGTCATTTATTTATTTGTTTGTTTGTTTGTTTACAACATTACTCCAAAAGTTCTGAACCTATTTGGATGAAATTTTCAGGATAAGTCAGAAATCACACAAAGACCAATCTATTAGATTCTGGATGTGATCTGAGTCATCGTCTGGATCCAGAACATTTTTAAAAGATTCTTAATCACTGTGAGATCATGTCAAATTTGTCTTTGTGACGCCACAAATAGCAGCCAGAAAATTAGGAAATATTCTGTATGTAGTGATGCAGAATGCTTATACTGACAGGGGTTGAGGAAAAATAGCTACTGTAAGGTAATAAATAAAGCTATAGACATGAAACTGACACCAAATTGTAGTGGAAAGTCTGCTGATTCCGTAATGTGCTCAGGGATTTGACGTATGTTCAACATTTATAGAGCTCGATCCAGAAGAAAACCATCTTTAGGTTCAAATGATAATGGTAGGTTTTCATTATGAAGAGAAACTGAACCTCCTTGGCAGAGGTCTGCACTCTCTGATTGCTTTTTAATCAAATGTATTATTTTTACTTCCTTCACATTCTGTTTTTGCGTTCTGATGCTGTTGATGTTATGGGAAATTAGCTGGTAATTTGAACCATTGAAGCTTTTACTGTGTTGTTACATTGTATGAAATCTTCTCCATTGTCCTCTGCTGCACCACATGCACTCAGTCAACAGGAGCCTTCTTCTTTCAAATTATTCTGCTCCAACTGACAAACAACACTTCACCCTCATCACCTGTTAGTGATTAGTCGTCATCTTTAGTCTCTCTTCCTGTTCCTGTGACTCTTGCACTTCAAAGCAGAGTGGATTGAGGAGACACCCCATGCAACAACAATCATCTCCTCACTCAATAAGCCAGGAAAATAACAAGTTCAAGTGTGCAGTCTGTGCTGCACTTGGTCCCAGTATTTCACTGGAGTTTCCACAGTGCAGAACCCCTCTAAAATAGGACTAAAGGAATAAAAGAATCAAAGACAGGGAAATATTGTAGGCGCTGCTGTTGAATCAAAGGCTGTCTGTGCTGAGATGAATAAGCTCCTCTCTCAGCTGGTTAATCTTGTTAATATATGCTAAGGCTTGCTGTTGTTTAATTAACTTGGTTTGTGTCCAGAAGAAGGTTATTAACCTCTTAAAGATAATTATTTTATGTGCCACCTGTCAGCAGTAGTGGGTCGCATGTGCTAATACGCACCAGGGACAGGTATAGAAACGGTACTCAAGTAAAAGTACAGTTACTACAGTCACTTCCATGAAATAAAATGGATCACAAGGCAGCCAGACATTTGACATTTATTGGACTACAACTTCCAGAACCTCTAGGAATGATGAGGTTAAAGAAGAACTCAAGCATAAATACTTGAATGAGACTAAAAGCCTCATAATAAAGTATTCGAGTAGTGAGTTTATAACAGAACTTAATGGCCTCATATTTTGAAGAGATTATTTACGACAACAATGTAAAGTGCGCATTGTCATAAATAAAGTGTCAGATACAGAACGAGATGAATGTAAAAATACATAATGTTAAACATTTTTTACTGTCAAACATCTAGAAGAAAAACTTTGCAACATGTTCAATATTTGCTTATTGCCAGATTTATTTTTTATTCGGTTCAGTTTTTACTTATTTCTGTTGCTTACGTGATCGATTTTGTTGATTAATCTATTCATTTTTGTTCGTTTACTTGATTATTTTGTTGATGTTGTTGGTTTTATTCAGTGTTATTCCCTTTTTTGGCTTATTTTGTTCATTTTACTCATTTTGTTGGTTATTTTGTTCATTATTGTAATTCACCATTATCATTTTGTTACTTAGTAAATGTACTTGACATACTTTTTGATACTCTAGTGATAAATACAGACATCATTATTGCATTATCATAACAAATAAGGCTGCACAACCAATTATATTGCACTTGTAATCACAAAAAGCATTTCCATGTATGTAATTACAGTAGGAACCTATAATTGTAATTTAAAGCTCTGGATTTAGAAAGATTAAGGGTGATCTAATTTGCAAAAATAGGAAAAAAATGCTATAGATGTATGGTCTTGTATGAAGCATACAACTGGGATGCCACAACTTTTACTCTTGTGTGTTCTTTTTTTAAAGGCAAGTTAGGTAACTTTTCTTCTGAAAAACACCTGAAATCAATATATAAACTCATCTGTGAATAATTCCTGTGAGCCAGCACTTCTGACCCTCTGTCAGCCTCCTGTTCAAAATGGTAAAATGTCAAGAACTAGAGTCTGCATTAAAGAGCTGCATGATGCTCAGACAACGAGGACAGGTGGTCTAATATATTTGTTAACTACTGTACCTGTTTCTCAGCCCTTTACCCTTGCTGTTCCTTCTCGCCTCATCCTCGTTGTTTTCATTTTGTTATCACTATTCTTCTCTTTTCTTCTCTTCTCTCTCTCTTTCCTGCCTTGGCCTGGACCTTAACCTCTGAGACTAGATGTTGTTTATAGTGGCATTAACAGGCTCTGCTGTGGCATTTTGGTAGCTATTAGAAGTTCTGTTGAAGCATTAGTCATGTCTCTGAAGTGTGACGTGGGCAGCGCACCAGCTGGACCGCCAGGGCCGTGACATGCATGGTGAGCTGGTCTTTATGCAAGCCAGACAGCTGACCTTTTCCTGTTGGAATCCTCCACAACAGCAGAGGTGATGTCTGGGTAATTAATGGTGTGAACTGCAGCAGCTCGTCTCCTAATTCCCTTCTGTGTCCTGTTCCACTCTCCTGTGGCCATATTACTCAGCTGTCAAGTGACGCCGGCAGGAAATCTGATGCATAGGAGCACGGAGGATTTGAATCTGTCCGTCTGGGTTTGTCCCAGGTGGAAATGTACATGCGGACAAAGTTCAGTTTGAATGAAACCGAAAAGAGCAACAGGAGTTATCCATCATCTGCCTTCACTGTCGCGTACGGTCGGTCAGTGTTCGCTCATCATTTTTGTCAGGGCAGATAAAGGTGACATTTAAACAAACTAGGCCCATACATGCAGACACAGTGCACGGTTGTAATTAGAGTTTGTGTTGTGAGAACTTACAGCATCCTTACCTCCTTCCCTCTGAACACTGTTGCTTTTGTCTGTGTAACTCAATTCTCTTTCTGTCAGAGAACAATGAAACAGCCTACTGTCTACTGCCTGGTTCCCCGTCAGCATCAGTGCCTGGCTGAGCCAGGAGCTGTCAGGTCAGACTCCAACTCCGGTAAAGATTAGACCTGCTCGTGTCAGATCACCCTCAGAGAACATGGCATTTTATTCTTACAAAGGACAGTCAACACTGGACAAAGCCCTACGTGGGCTTTTGGTGTGTGAGTAACACCTTTGACTTTACACAGGTTTATGTTGGTTTTATCCAGGTTTTCCATTGGTCTAATACCCACTACAGAATCCAATTGAAATGTCAATCTCCCTAATGTCTTAAATAGGTTTTGTTGAGGAGAAAAATTACATTTGTAAAAGTACTTAAGATGTTTTAAATTCAGCTTCTTTAACCCTACAGAAACCCCGTTTACACAATTGGTATGCAATATACAGTATAACTGTCTAAATTTATTGACAAATCGGTGAGTGAAATAAAAATATATACACAGAATAAATGTAATCTATCCTCCAAGAACTGTTCCAATGTCTTCACAGCTGCATATACACTACCAGTGACAAGTTTGGAAACATCTTCTCCTTCAGTGGTTTTTCTTTATTCTTATCATTTTCTACAGTGTACTTTAATACTGAACACATCCAAACTGAAGTTAATTTGAGGCATTTATTGTCTTATTAATGTGCTTTAGACTATTAGTTGACTTGTGCAGAGGGATGGTGGGTACAGACGCAGTACCCCTATTAGTGCTACTACAACTACTGTACAAATCCTTATAGCATAATTAGAAGCCACTTGAAGTCTCTGGGAGCTGGCTTTACTAGTTAGTAACCCTTTGACCACATATGTGCAGTGTAGAGTTCTGTACAGTACGCTTTGAATCGAGGCACCTTCACACTACACATGAACTAAACGGGTGTAAGAGAAGGTTTGCTTGTGCAGATGATATGGTGTGTTGCCCATAGACCTCATTATTTTATGGTCTGTAATAAAATGTAAAATTGAATATTTCTGAAATCCTCTCGGTCGATAATGCTAATTATTATGCCAGGCATCAAATTATTATTTCAATCAGGTTGAAAGTTGAAGAAACCAGAGGGTTGTTTGTGGTTTCAATTCATTCCTAAAAGTTGCAACAAGACAAAAACAACATAAAATATACAAAATGACATGCAAAAGGACAAAATGATCTAAAAAAAATCCACTGCAATGTAAGCCCACAAACCTAAAAGATGAAAAAAAAAACTGTGATTTTTTTTTACTTTAAAAAAATTTTGCTTTCACAACATTAAATGAAAATTAATCAAATTAACAAAATCTGAGTTGTTATTATTGAGTCATAAGAAAAATGTCACAATGTACCATCAAAATAGTTTTAGTGGTTTAATGTTATAAGTGAATCATCTTTGGCTTCTCACAGAAGTTCAGTACGTAGGCTTAAATTTGTGTATAAAAACGTGAATTCAAGGTTGAAATTCCTCACTGCTGTTCAAAGTGGAGAACTCACCGAAAAAGGAAAGAGTTTGCATTAAAGCACCTCATGAAGCTGAATGCTCTTTAAGACAAATAGGACATATGGTCTAATAAATTTGTTAAGCACTGAATATAAAATAGATCACTATAACAGTGATGGTCATTTTATAGCCTGATGTATAGTCTTGAGCAGTAATCATCTTTGTTTCATATACACCTTAAACTCATACACAGCTCTAGTCTGTATATGTTTGAAAGTTCCATCTTTGATACTGTTTGAATCATTTCTGATTTGGGGTTGTATATACAGTATTACTTTACTTCCTACTCTTCTCACTCCCGTCTGTCTTCCCCTCCTTCTTCACCGTGGTTTCCTGTGTGATGTCATCTGTCAATCAGAGTGACTTTTCACCTCAGCCTCTTTGTCCCGCCCCTCTTATTCAGAGCCACTGCCTTCAAGCTATCACTTCACTCAACCTGAACGAGTCAATGAAATGAAACAATGTCAAGGCCCTTCTGGTGGAGCTTCTCATAACCCCTCAAACCAGACAGTGACCTGGCCTACAGCGGCCAATAGCTTTGATAATATACTCTTTGAGCTGTGACAGATAATGACACGTACAGAGGAGTGTGTTCGCTGTGGGACAGAGTGTAAGACAAAGAGACAGACATCACAGAGGAAACCCCCCGGTTGTTAAGGCCACGGTCTGAAAAGCCTGATTAACATGAGAAGGTGGATGTGTGTGTCTTTCCTTTGTACCTGCTTCGTTGGAGTGTGTGTGAGTAATGGCCGGTGAATGAGGCGCCCCTGCTCTCTTCTGTCCTCCCCGGTGCTTCAGTGTAATTAGCAGCGAGACTAACGAGCTTCTCCCACTCTAACGAGGACGGCTTTTTATTAGACCTGCTAATTGCTCCTTATCCAGGGAATTCTCTACCTTTGTGTTTAGAAATGAACACGTTGAGTAACTGTGTTTGATTTTTACGCGGTGCGCGCGCGCGTGCGTGTGTGTGTGCACAAAAATGTCAATGTGCTTTATTCCACCCGCTCAAAATTATACACAATGAATACTGCTCATGAGTGGTGGGTAAAGACTAACGGTGGGTAAAGACTAAGAGTAATTAAAAGTTTAAAAGTACTGTCTCAAAGTTACTCAACAAGTATTCTCCAAAATAGCCACTCTCGGAAGTACAGTTTCCTGGGGGAAAAAAAAAAAAAAAAAAAACTATTCAAATCCATGTAAAGGAGTAAATGTAGTTGAGTACTTCCCACCTCTGGACACATGTGACACAGTATCAAACCCACCCCTCTCCTACTTTCCCTGCAGCAATAGTAAAATAAGGTACAATCATCTATAAAAAAATAAGAAAAGAAAATTGACAGTTATGGGCATGAACTATATTATAATGATCTATTGAAATAATGTGCAGCCTCCTACACTTATTCAATCAGTTTATTAATCCTACAGGGAAAACAATATAAAGGTCACATTAATTGTCATAATTAAAGAGGCAAGTCCATAGTGAGGCCAATGTAAAAATAAAGATGTTAAACAGTGTAAAATATCAAGAAAAAAAACAAACATGCTCATTGCAGGATTTGTTGCTTATGTTCATTGTTCTTCAATGACTTGATTATTTTGATCATTGTTGGTCATTTTCTTGCATGCTTTTTTCTTACATTTTTTCAATGTTGTGGGTTACATTGTTCATCTTTGTTTATTTACTTGATTATTTTGTTTGTTTTTGCTCATTATGTTGCTGATTTTGTTCATTTGTGTTTATTTTTTGTAATACAGTATCCACAAATACAGTATTTTGTTCATTTGTGTTTATTTTTTTAATATCCCAAATATTTTCTTCATTTTTACTAATTTTGTTGCTTTTTTGTTCATTCGTGCTTATTTGTTTTTAATACCCACAAGTATTTAATTTGATAGTGCTAATTTTGTTGTTTTGAATATGCATACCTCTGCTGGTCAATAAAATAGAGCTGGGCAATAAAGTGATAATTAAAATTATTGATGTTTGCATATTTTATCTTCTGATATTTAAAGGTGATGACGGATGATAATATTTTTCTTTAGTGTTACGAGGTCGGTTAGCATAGCTATGATTCAGTTCTCTAAGCTCCCAAGACAGCCCGTCCATAACCAACCTTCACCAGACCCTTTGTGTATGTACACCATGTGAGTTGTGTTCTATACTCGCCCTGGGTGGTGTGTTTATCCCTAAACTGTCGGAGGAGTGTAAGGTTGTCTCTGTGAATTCACCCCACACATCTTCAGATGGATCTGGTGAATCACACCCGCGGTCTCTGTCTGTCCGACTGTCATTCAAAGTTTTTTAAGGTGAATATATACACAGGTGAAACCATGTTAGCGTGCTACTAAAAAGTTTCTCAGTCCGTAGGTCGATGTGGTTAGTTTTCTCTCAGCTCTGTTGTTCCTCCCGAGCTGTTCTTTCAAGACTGGATTCTAATTGTCTTACCGGTAATTCTAATTCTCCACGTGCTCTCTCATCTTTTTCTTTCATTTTCCCTTGGATACTCTTATTTTCCAAGTGTTCTCTGATCTCCTAATTTCCAAGTGCCCTTTCCTCTTTTCCAAGTGTTGTCTCAGCTGGGTCACATCGACTGCTGTATCACATTATATTTCCACAGCTGACTCCAATCCACTGATGAGAGGGACTTTACAAACCACACCCACATCCTCCAAATATATATATATATAGAAATATATATAACCCTAGTTGAAAACACACTTATGACTGGATCGTAACATCTTGTAACTCTATTGTGATAACAAAACAAGACTATTAATTAGGGCTGGGTGAAAAAATAAAATTATTGATTTTTTCCCAAAAAATTCAATTTTTGATTTTTTCTGATTTTTTTTTTCACACTTTTTACAGAAAACAGTTAGTACAAATGACAGAGATCATGGGGCAAGGCAACTTCAGCAAAATACTTGTGGTAAGGCAGGACATACTATACCTGTGGTGTACGGACAGTCCTCATGTTACGGACGAGTTCCGTTCCTACGGTCGCTTTGTAATCCGAATTTCCGCATAAGTTGGAATTAACCCTTTAATACCCCCTAAATACCCCTTAAATCTCTAAATAACTATCCAAATACTGTATTTTCC
>JAQQAE010005478.1:0-17583 GCA_029823295.1 Pseudamia nigra | reverse complement strand
AAGTACTAAACAAACTGAAAAAAAAAGTAATTAAAGGACAACAAAACAAACAAGACAATGAAAATATATGCTTTAAAATAATAAAATGAGCAAAAATGAACAAAATGATCCTGGCAATAAAGAAAAATGAGAAAAATGGAAAAAAATGAAAGCATTCACAAAACAAATTCAATACTCCATAAAACAAGCAAAAATATTAAAATCAGAACAAAATGATTAAGAAAATGAATAAAATCAACCGCAATATGAAAAATTTAATTTTTTTAATTTTTAAAAAAATATTTGGGGGTTTTTTTTTGTTATTTTTGTGGATGCATTTTGACCATACATGCTCATTTTTTTTGCTTTGTTTATTCACTATTTTGTTCATTTTTCAAATTTAATTGATTATTTTGTCATTTTTTAAATTTGTTTCATCCTACTCATTAAAGAGGACCAAAATGTAACAGCTCACAGTACACTTTACGGGAAAAGCTACGCAAGTACACGTAGAGCAGTAAATGTACTTGAATACTATCCACCTCGAGACGTCAGACGAAAAGCTGTAATACACTGATTTATTTACTTACTGATTCATTCTTTCATTCATTTATTTTCACCTCAAACTCCGTGACCCACTCAGAAGGAATTCATGGCCTACTTTTGGATCCCGACCCACCGGTTGAGACTCTTCAACATCCACTGTCACTTTTGGTTTCGAGAAGCCACTTTGGGTTTTGTGTTTCCTCTGTGTCTCTCACACAGTGACAACACACAGCAGCAGCAGTCACGCTTTTCCATGTTCAGGTTTTGGACTCTCCATACTTCCTCTCTTGGCTCCGAGCTGTATCATTTTTCCGAAGCTGCATTTATCCTCTGGGGACGCTCACTTCCTTTGAGCAGCAGCTTATAAATAGCATTTCAACCCTGTTCCCTGAAAAATCTGTTTCCACTGTACAGGCTAAACATCGTTTTCTTCTGCCTCTGTTTGGTTTCACCCCCTGATATCGATTTCAAAGGGGAAAAGTTCTCCAGAGTATCACCCAAGGTTAAAGTTTTGTTTGATTTCCTCTCAGGGTATGATCTTAGTCAGCTAAAATATTTAATTCAGTGAAACAACCCTCCTCAGAAATGCACTGGAACAAATTCCCACAACAGGTTACAGTAACCAGCCTGCTCTGCAAAAACCACAAATTTTATTGCTTGAAAAATGACTGTTTATGTGGCAATGTCATGGCAGTGTCTTCAGTAGGTTGTAATTACTCCACCATGTTAAGACTGACAAAAGACCAAACACAGGGTTTTCTCCCTGAGGTGACTTCAGCATCGGTGGATGACATGTTTCATCATCTTCTTGCCTAAATAATATGATGGTTCACACTGGCCAGTAAATATTTTCATCCGAGTGCAAAGGGAAGTTGAGTTGAGTCTCGAATGTCAGCTCCGGTCATCCGTTAAAGAATGCTCAGTTGGTGATGGAGAAGAAGGAGTACCAGTCCCTTCAGCCAGTTATGCCTTATTTATCCAATAAGCAAAATGCAGAATCTTACTGCTTTTGGATAAGGACTTTTCGAGATACATTCAAGTAAGCAAGGGGTGAAAATCGCAGGCCTTAATTTTTTTTCTCTAATTTCAAATATCAATATCTCAAGAACTACATGGTCTAGGGAAGTGGAATTTTACATCATGATAAACCTTTACCTGCTGTCTGAGGATATGTCAAAAGGTTTGCTACGTATCAAAACTGGTAGGCATCCCAGCCCTTCAAAAATGGCAAGAATAACATCCGGGTCACACGCTCGACCATGTTTTGGACTTCTGAAACTATATTTGTGTATGCACCAGGCTTTATCCTTTTCTAGTGCTGAGATGCCTAGATGGGCTGTAAAAAATACTAAATATTAGACAGATTTATGCAGTGGTTTTTAGGTAACATTCTCCTCAAATTCCCCCAAAATATTTTGGGTTAGATTTTCATTCAACCATAACTCCGTGTGGGAATATATTTAAAAAATCGGATTTCTTCTTTAATTTGAAGTACTAAGAGTGCTCTTTCATACAGCGTAAAATAATTTTTCTTTATGTGTCCAAGGCAGGGTGTGTTATATGTTATTTTTACTGTATTGTCTGTTTTTATTGTACTGTCAAGGAATTGTATGCAACGCATGAGTCCAAGACAAATTTCCTTTTGGGACAGTAAAATATATCATGTTTTATTGTATCATGTCGTACAGCATTGCCCACTTATAATGATGTCAAAGGTCCCATACTGTGAAAAGATACCTTATTTTTGACATTTAAGTAATGGTCATGGTCAAGTTAAAATGCATCATCTCTATCCAGCTTGAACTAAGCAGAATCCTACATTAAAATTTTTAAAAATCCAATCAGTCAAGCTAAAATCAACGGCACCTCCATAAGAAACTGGCTGACTTTCTGACTTTTTTCTAAAAATTATCCATGAAAAATTATCCATGAAAAATTGTATCAGAATAAGATAACCAGGTCACCTCTGGAGTGACCTGTGGTTCAACCAATCAGAGCATTTTCTTGCCTCACAGTAAAATTAGAGAAAAAGGGCAAAGTAAAAAAAGGAAATGAACATAGTTTTTTTTTACTCTAATAGACACATATAAGCTGCACAGATATACAGGGTGTTTCAAAAAGATGGACCTAGTTGTAATCCGGTATATTTCTTGATAGCAACATGGGACAATAACAAAAAAGTTGCAAATGGTTTAGTGAGTTCTCTAGTTTTATTAGCCATTTTATAAATGCTCTATATGTCCTCGACCTGCTACATCAACAGCATCGAGATAATAGTTGAACTTCTCAGAGTGTCTTCATCCAGTCCAGTCACCGCTGCCGTGATTCTGTTTTTGAGCTAATCCAGATTAGTCGCTAACGGTGGCACAGTCTTTGACGTATCCCCACAAGAAAAAGTCATAGGGTGTAATGTCTGGGGTCTTGGAGGCCCTGAGTGTAGCAATCGGAAGCGGCACCTAGTTTTAGTTTTTTTAAATTCTGTGTCCCGCCCTTTCATGTGGTAAGTGTTACATTCACGGGCGGTTCGTGGTTGCAGAGATATGCTGATTTCAAATCCTGTCCATCTTTTGAAACACCCTGTACATTTAAATGTTAATATATGCGACCTTTAAGTGTTTTGACTCTACTCAACTTGGTTTTTTAAAAAAAGGCAATAAAGAAAAATAAAATATCAAAAATGAACAGAAACATTCAATTCAATTCTATTTATAGAGAGCCATTCATAAAACTAGAAAGCACTCAGAGAGCGCAGACTTCCACCATGCAGCTCATTTTCCCCCTTAATGTGATTTACATCCAACAATAATAGGCCTACATTTATTTTATCTACATTACTGGATTTCTTGACCATGAAAATATACCATAGCATTTGGAATCACATTCATATCATCATTAGTTTATAGTTATTCACAAAAATTCATACTTTCTTCTGGATGTATCTCCATAAGTACTGAGGACATATCAAATCTGTTTCTGCTGAGTCTCAGCTATACTTTGGTGTTAGTACCATGTCTGTATGTTTATTTGTTACCTTGCAGTGCAACTAAATGTACCTGTTTTGCATCATAGTATCCAGAATATTGCCAGGATCTGAATAAATCTGTGACTTATTTTAGAATCTATTTTGGACTTACCGTACCGTGTATTTTTTTTTTTTTGCATTAACTCTGGGCATTTATTGTGGAGTTACATACAAATATAGTCTTACAATAATAAAGAATCCTTCAAAAACTTCCTGGATCTCATCGATTGGTCCTTATTCTATTTCCAATATATCCTGAAAATTTCATCAAAATCTGTTCATGACTTTTGGACTTTTTTAACAAACAAAGAAACAAATGGGACAAAAACATAGCCTCAGATGTAATAAACTCAATATTCCATAAAACAAGCAAAAATATAGGAAATAGAACCGAATAATCAAGAAAATTAATAAAATCACCTACAAGATGAATAAAAATGAACAAAATAATGTTCTAAGTCTAATGACTCATGTAGAAATAGAAGTGCTTGAGTGAAAGTACAGGAGTATTTTATAAAAAAAAAACTACTCAAGTAGTGATTAACTTCATATTGTAGACATTATTACAGCATAATATATGTACTGCATTCAAACAAATATCTTGAAAATATATTATTTTCTATATTAGATTGCCTATTTTGTTGATTTCTTGTTACTTGTTTTGGTTATTTTGTTCTTTTTTTAACATACTTGACTTTATTTTTCCACTGATGTTGCTCGGTTTGTTCACTTTTCCTTATTTTCTTCCAACTGGTTAGTATTCTTGCCTTTTTTTCAGAAAATTATCCATGAAGTGCAGATTATTCTCTGTTTCGAGTAGCTCCGTGTTAGAATAAGATCCCAAGTCAGCTCAGTGGTGACCCGTGCTTCAACCAGTCAGAGCATTTTCTGGTGAAAAGTGGGCAGTGTATGGCATTAGAAAAAACAAGAAATGGGTAAATCAACATAGATTTTTTTTTTCATTTTAGGTACGTATAAGCTGTATAAATATACATTTAAAAGTTAAGATATGGGACCTTTATTTAATTAGAATATTTCCCTAAATTTATGTTAAAAAAACAATGTACCTCTGCTGCTTAGAAAATGTTAACACCTTTTGGATGAAATTCTTTTTTTTCTTTTTTTAGTACGTATTATATTAAAATACAGCCTCATGTAATACTCTTTTGTTCTGCAGTAAGTGTAAACTATATACAGTACAGTAGATGTGGTCAAAGAGCTGCTTTGTATATTTAGTCAAATGATGTTCAAAAACTTCAAACACTCCCTATCTGTGCAGGCCAGGAGTTTTCTGACGAATGTCCTATGAATGCCTGCCATGGTGAGAGTGGGTGTCAATGGGTCCATCTGTCTGTACAATGGACCACTTGTTTGGGCGAAGTTCCCCTTTAATCCAGGACTTTTGCCAAACATGTTGAAAGTTTGTTTGGCACTTAAGTGGAGTAAGATTTTTCCACTGGATTCATCCTGAAGCAAAAACATGCTCGGTATTTGTGTAACTGCACTGTTAAGTCACTGTGTTTATACTGTACTTGCAACACTGGCCTTACATCACAGCAGGACCTTTAAATCAAGTGCAGCTGAATGTGTAATCCTTGAATCCTGCAAGTGGAGTAAACAAACTGCTCACCTGCGGCAAAGCACGAGGAAGTCAGCTCCTCCAGGCAGCTGCAATGTTGGAATTTCAAAATTCCAGTCAGAAGTTTGGACACATTTTTTTTTCTTTCAGTGGTTTTTCATTCATCTTCATTTGTCCTTGTAATCCTCTCAAGGGTCAGGGAGGGCTGGAATCTATCCCAGATCAAATCATACGTGTGCCTTTGTGTGTTAATTTGTGCCATTTCTTGCCTTCTTCACATCTTATGTGGAGGAAGGCTGGTTACAGAGTCAGAGTGTGTTTTTGTGACTTTAGAATGACTACAGAGGGAGAAATTCTGCCTCCATGGAGTCCACCATGTTTCTTTAGCAGCTTAGATGCACAATCCAAACACTGACTGCAGTGTTTGGATTTGTATTTTTGCAGGAAATGTAGGCTCGTCTAAACATCGATGAATGGAGGGTGAGGTTTTGGGTATTGAGTTTTATGCAACTGAAAAGGAATCCACAAAGTGAACAAAATAACCAAGGAAATTATCAAAAAAAAGAATTATCACTAAAATCAACACAATAATGGAAAATGAACAACAATAAAACTGAAAAAACAATCAATAAAATCAACAATATTGAACAAAGCAGTTCAGAGAATAAATGTAAACAAGCAAACAATGAACATGATTAAGAGAAAACTGAACAAATAATCCACAAAATGGAGAAAAATGCACACAAATGACTAAAGTAACGAATCAGCTGAATGAAAATGAATAGACAACGAGCAAGTCCATCAACAAAATGAACAAAATAGTCAAGTAAATGGACAAAAGCGAGAAAGCAAATAAATAATGCAAAACAATGAATACAATTATGAACTGAATTAACAAAAATAAAAAATGACAATCATGCAAATTCACAAAAATTCTCAAGAATGAACGAAACAATAAACAAAATGAAGGGAAACAAACAAAAAACAAAATAGTGTGCAAAAACGAACAAAATAAAGAAAATAACGAATAGCTTTGAACGTGTTGCCAGTTATAATGTTTTGTCATATGTCATACATAACTGAAGAGGTTCAGTTATTTTTTGCGGCTGTACATATTTTTTTCCTTTATTTTCACAAATGGTTTGAAGAGATACAGAGTTTTTTGTCATTGTTACATATTTAGACTTAGTATAGACATAAACCTTGGTATGTTACTGTAAAAGGCTGTTTTGGTGTTAACTCCACACAGTCAATGCGTCTGACTCTCTTTTGCTGTTTCCATGCAGGTGCAGATGAGGAGTACATCTACATGAATAAAGTCATTGTTACCGGGAAGGACAAAGACAACAAAGGTGTGAGTTTCTAAAGCCCCTTTCTGAGATGTGATATTGATCCTCACAGGGTGTTTTTCTCTTAGATGTAGCTGAAATATTACCACCAAAAAGAACAGGATTAAATTCCTACCACTGACATAATAGGGAATAAGGTACAACAAGGCAGGTTTAGAACCGTTATGGCTCTGGGGCGGTGATAGTCATGCTCAGGATCACTCTTTGTGAAGAATTACTGGATGGATTGCTCTGAAATATGCATGACATTTATGATATGATATGATGCTATGGTGGGTGGGGGCATTTCTGAATCCACATAATAAAAGTAAGTTGAACAAAATGAACAAAATAAGCAACAAATTCAACAAAAAATATCAAAATAAGCTACATAAATGATTGAAATATTTAACAAATGATCAAAAATGAGCAATGTAAGTAACAAAATGCACAAAAATGAACAAAATAAGCAACAAATGGAACAAAACTAAGCAACAAGTTAAACAAAAATGAGTAAAACAAGCAGCAAAAATTTGCGACATGATTAACAAAAAAGCAAAAATAGGAAACAAATGGACCAAAATTGAGCAAAATTAGCAAAAATAAGCAACAAAATGCACAAAACCTAGTAAAATAAGCAACACATTGAACAAAAATGAACAAATACAGTATACTGTAAGCAACAAATGAGCAAAAATAAGCAACAAATGGACAAAAATAAGCAACAAAATGCATGAAAATGAGCAAAATAAGCAACACATTGAACAAAAATGAGCAAAATAAGCAACAAAGTGAACATACTGTAAATAAGCAACAAAATGCAAAAAATGAACAAAATAAGCAACAAAATCCACAAAAATTAGCATATTAAGAAATATAATGCACAAAATGTATTAAAATAACCAACAAAATGCACAAAAATGAGCAATATAAGTAACAAAATGAGCAATGAACAAAACAATCAACACAATTAACAAAAAAATGAAAAAAATGTGATCCAAAATGTTATAAATGGGGAAAAAGTAAAAAACAAAATCATGAAGATGAACCAACCCAAGCCATAAAGATAAAGAAAATGAAAGAGCAAAATGAGAAACAAAAACAGCAAAAATGAGACCAAACATTGTAACAAAACGAATAAAATAAGCACTGAATAAATGAAAATGAACAAAAATGAACAAAATTATCCACAACAAAACCAAAAATGAGTAAATGCATCTAACAAATAAAAGTTTTTGAGAAATTTTAGAAAAGGAACAAAATAATTTACAAAAATGAATACAACAGTAGAAAATGGTATGAAGGGAACATGTGTATGTAGAGAAGAAAAAGGAATAAATTAATCCATAAAATGAAAATAACTTAACAAAATAATCAGGAAAATGAGCAAAAATCAGGGAAGTAAGAAACAAAAACAGCAAAAATAAACCTAAACTTGGAAAAAATATCATAAAGCATTAAACAAAATAAACAAAATAAGCACCAAATCAATACAATTTACAAAAATAAACAAACTTTCCCACAAAAATGACAAACTACAAAATGAATCCAATCATTCAGAAAATGATCAAAGTGAACAAAAAAAAAGAAAAAAGAAAGCAAAAAATGAATACATTGAACCCAAAAATGACAAAAATATTATGTAAAGTAGGAGTCATGGACACACGAAAGTTAGGTATGACTCAAATGTTCAAACTCCTTTTGAAAAATAGATTTCAACTGTTTTACACGCAGGAAAAATGTACATTTTAATCTTAATGAAGGAGACAAATGCCACAAATTCAATGACACTGCATATTTTAATGTCCTCCTGGTACTGACAGGAGGACCTTGACACTGGCTGCTTACATAACTTGAGTTTGCAATAGAATTCTTGTCATAAAATGATGCATCTTCGAGGAAAGCACTGAAAAAGACTCCCTGTTTTCCAAAATGCTGGTATTGTGAAGTTATCCAATCCGGTCAAACAAATTGCATTCTTGTTCTGATACTGGCCTTTGTATGAAATGTGACATATTTCATGTGAATAGCTGACATGAGGGGAAAAAAGCCCTTGAGCAGCAGGCCCCACTCCCCTCCTCTCACCACCATTTCCTGTCTGTTTCTTCATAGCTCCTCACCATCTGAGACTGACCTGTTTTATTTGGATAGTGATGAAGAATGCGGTTTCAGCGAGCGCTAGATTTAACGCTCATATTTTCAGCTGCGACTTGAACAAAGCCGCAGGTTTCATTTCATAGAGACAAATGGAAATTGGAGACTGAGACGTGAGAACTGGGGTTTCTTAAACATTGATCATGTCGCAACCTAAACGTTCTCCAGGGCAGCGTTTACTTCTATATACACTTTCCTTAGTTAAGTGAGTCGGATGTCAGTCATTGGTACGAATCCATTTTGTTATCAGGGTACTGAAGTGATCATGTAAACAGCATACTCTGACATGTTTTATCAGATAACGGCCCCCCAGTACTCTAATGTCTTCACGCATGTATACCCATTAATCTGATTTATTTTGTTCTTTTACATCTGCGCATGTGCAGTAAAAAAAAATGCAGTGGCAGAAAGTCAAAAGAGCCACTTCTGGAGTGAAAAAGGGCCGAATTCCATGTTAACTAAATAAAAACGCGCAACATCCTCCATCTCCTCGACGAGAGGAATACAGAATGTTTTGAAAATAACGCAAAGTTTGAGTCTAATGTTGTTACATACGTACGTATTGTAAAATCAAAGATCATTTTGCAGTGATCTCTCTACTTTTTTCCAGTGCTGTATTTTGTTCATTTTAATTTAATGTTTTATGTGAACCAAATTAGGCAGGAAAAAAAGAATGTCGATGAACAGAAAATGAACAAAATAATAATAAAAAATCTACAACATAAGACAAATATGAAAGAAATGTAAAAAAAAACACAATAGTCAAGAGGTTGACCACAATATTCAAAAAACGTATAAAAAATGAACAACATAATCAAGGAAGTGAACTCAAATGAAGATAGTAGTTAGCAGGGTGTTTCCTCCAGGTACTCCACTTTCCCCTGCACTTAAATCCACATGGTGCGTGGGTTGCTGTAATACAATTCCTGCAAAAGACTAGTAGAGTTCCATCAAAAAAGATGAATGAATGAATAAACAAATAATCAACAAAATGAACATAACTTTGAAAAAAAAAAACCTACTAAAATGCTCAAAAGCTGTATCTGTAGCTGTTATCCAACATCCAGGGAGACAAATAAAAATAAATAAAATAATAAAACAATGTACAAAAAAATAACCTAACAATGAATACAAATGTCATTATATATCCAGCGCAAAAAACACAAAAGTTTCATATAGTCTAAACTACTGGTAAAATCTGAAAAGCATGCTTCTGTTTAATCTGTTTAATACTGAGGGAGTCAAATCCCACCCATCCTTCTGAAATCTACACCTGTGGTCCTTCGTGAAACTTACTGAAAACTGAGTTCTTTTCAAGTTTCTCTTAATATAGAATACGTGGTCACTACATCCCCAATATTTGTGAGTTTATTTCACCCTGACGTCCTTCTCTACTCTTTTGCAACGTAGATGACAGATCAGACGGCGTCGTCAACGGAAAAGCAGGGAATTTCGCCCCCGTCCCACAGAAGAGCCTTCCAGACCTGCCGCCTCCCAGAACAGTAAGTGGCTACGGACGATGACTGATTTTGAACGAACATGCGCAGCGTTTTGAGCCTCAGTTGCTGTAGGGGCAGCAATAATAGCATGACGGCCCTCAGGACGGCCGCTAAACTAAACAATGTGCATGAGAAAATGGATATTCCACTGTGAAATCTTCAAACAAATTGCAAATCCAAAGAGCAATTTCAAGTTTAAGTGTAAGTGACTGCATTGTGGTCTTTGGTTACAGTAAGGACATTAACATCACTAAGCAGCATAGACTATTTTGGATTAAAATCACATGCTGTCAGAGAACTTTTCTGGGTTTTAATAAACTCAAACAATGCAGTCTGTGGCTGTGCAAACCAAATTCGTTTCCCACAGCCCTCAAATTCACATGCCTGAAGCTGCTTGAAATGGATTCTCCCACAGAAACAGGTATTTAATCACTCACGGGGCATCGAACCTAGGAAATAAGTATCTGAGTGTGTGAGAGAGATGCAGTGCACTTTATGTGAAGCACAGGGGTGGATGCTCCTGAACTGGCCCAGTGTGACTTCAGGAAAAACGCAGAGAATGAGAGGGTTCGAACATCCCGTCAGTGTCTTTGAGCTTCACACACACACACACACACACACACTCCTAAAGGCAGTGTGGCCTCCCCTGATAGGAACTACTGCAGCAGCTGTTGTTAATCAGCACAAATGGTTAGTGTCAGCACGTCCGTGTCCGTACAGACGTGTCACTCACTGCAAGTGCCGTAAATACGAAACTGAAGGTGTCGAAATAAAAAATATCTGTTTTATTTATTTCCAGAATTGTTTAGTATTAGTGGGGGTTTTTTTCATTCTTTTCAGTGCATTTATGGTCAAAAAGGAAGTGCTGCTGAGAGTGTATTTCCTGTTTGTTCCCTATTACTTAAACTGCCAATCAAAAGTTCGGATACACCTTGACTTTCAGTGTTTTTCCTGCATCAAAACTGTGGAAGAACATGTAAGGAATTATATGGTAAACAAAAAAGTGCCTTGCCAAGAGTTAATTTGTCATTTGTGCTTTAAATCGTCAGTTGTCTCGTGCAGAGGGTGCAGTAGCCCTATTGATGCTACAACAACTACTGCACAAATCCATAACATGAGCAGAAACACTGACAGTCCATCATTGCTTTAAGAAGTCAGCCAATCCAAAAATTCAAGAACTTTCAATGTGTCCCCAAGTACAGGCACCAAAACTATCAAACACTAAGATGAAACTGGCTTATTAGAATGACCACCTTGGAAACTGGAGACTATGTGAGAGCCAGTTTCATCGTAGCATTTGATGGTTTTGGCTACTACACTTGCAGACAAATGCAAAGAATTTTTGGACTGACTGACCTTCATTTCTTAAAGTAATGAAGGACTGTGTTTTCTCTTCACTTAACTGAGTGTTTCTTGCCATAATATGGATTTGTACAGTAGTTGTAGTTGCACTACTAGGGCTATTGACTCTGTACCCACCCTTCCGTGTTCTTGGTTATTACCTCCACTAAGGACGATGTGTTTTCGCTGGTGTTTGTTTGTTTGTCTGTCTGTTAGTTAGCAACATTACTCAAAAAGTTATCAATGGATTTTAATGAAACTTCCAGAAATGATTCAAGGAACAATTGATTAGATTTCAGGGGGTTATCGAGATCACATTCTGGATCTAGGAATTTTTCGAAGTATTCGCCACCATTGCAAGTTGGGGCCAATTTCTTTTTTTTTATTTTGCTGGAGATTTGATAAACAGATTCTACCATGCAACAGAGCTTGAACCAAATGCCTGCAATATTCTGGACCTAGGGATCTACATTGCTCAAATTTACAGGGCTGATAGGAAATATGCTACTGTAAGGTAACGGAAAAAGCCAACAGAAATGCAGATAACAACACATCGTAGCTGATTCAGTTCAGCCCCAGCAGATTCAATGTTTCTTTAATATTTGCAATGCTAGACCCAGAAGAAAATCACCAGTCTAAAAATATTACTTTTGATATCAATGCAATTCCAAATACTTAGACTGGGATTTTAAGGTCAAGGAATCCAATAATGAGGGGCAAAAATAATCTAATAATATTTATTCTGGATGCAATCCAGAATAAATATTATAACAGAATAAATAAGTGACCACTATACACAGCCTTGGTGGAGGTTTACGCTCTCTGAGTGCTTACACTTTTTGTTTTCTGCATACAATAAGTCCATACATGTTCATTCACAGTTTGGACGCTGTCAGCATTAATGTACAATGCTGACAATGGTTATATAAAGGAAAGCCCCTGAAGAAGTGGTGTGTGTCTAAACTTTTGACTGGTAGTGTAGTGTTGAGCATAGAGCTGACCCCTTGCTTGCTCACTGATGGAACTGCTGCAAAACACTACAGACTTTATCAGTCCTCTTATTTTTAAAAGTTATTTCATTGATTCCAGAAATTAATTACTCAGTATGACTATCCAGATCATGGATATGAGCTGCAGCACGTAACATTTCTCATATACAGTACATTTCTTACATACATCTCATATATGTGATACCAAGCTGATTTCTATGGAGACAACTCATTAACTTGTAGTACAATCTGTTTCTTAATTTTTATATATATGATGCATTATGTTAAATAGAAATGCACAGAATATAAAACTTGTTGCTTATATTTTCTTCTCAGCTGTTGCATCACACAGCATATTTTTGCCACAAACTGAAAGTTTACATAGTGTAATAGAGTGAGCCTATAATACTCTGGTGTCACATGGCATCAATTGCGTTTTAATGTATTCATATTTTTTAATACTAATGCACCATTTTATGCCCTGGTTTAAATTGGTACATGACACAGAAGGTGGTTGATTGTGTATGTTTTTGTGTTGTGTGTGGATGCAGTGTTGTGTTGGGGCGCAACTTTGCATACAGTGATATAAAAGGCTTCTGATCAGTCATTGTTACCCTGCAAATTGCATGGTTAATGTCAACAAATATACAATTCTTAGGCAACACACTGAGCTTTTAAATTGCTGGAAATTATATCCAGTTACAAAAAAGCCACATAAAGTGGAATGAAAATAAAGAGAGTAATTGCTACTGAAATGATACACTGGCTTGTCAGGTTACACTGGTAGAAACTGGCAGGATTTCACAAAGTTGAACAAAGTAAAAATGCAAATAGAAGTTTCCACTTTGCTGTGAATTGGGTTTGAACTTTAGACTTTATTCCAGTTTAAAATCCCTGTAAACACATTGGCTTTTAGTTGTCTTTTTACACTTGTGGGGCAGTTTCCCCAAATCCCTCATATGTGTCTGGTAAATCCATTTCTTCTTCCTTCACTTCTGCTTCCAGTTGAGGTATAACTGGTCCCGTCTTGGGAAGCCTGAGTAAACACGTCCACAGTGAACCGCTCTTTGGAAATCCCTTCATCTGCCTCCGGGGTTTCCATCCATCTCCAGTAATAGTGTATTCAAGAGTCAGCATGTGTTTGACTGTGAACACTGAGTCTCCTCTTATCATTGCAGTGAACAGCGCCCCCTTACTGTTTATGTAATGTCCAGGCATGGCCGTCCACTGGCCTGTTGTAATGTTGTAGCAGTCCATTAAACAACGCAGGAAGTCATCACAAGGTCCATTGCGCATTACATACAGATTGTCCCTGTGAGCCACCATACAATGACCATAGCTTTGAGGCCTGATCATGGTGGTGGCAAGTTTCCACTCATCTCTGGCTGGTATGTATTCATAGATATCTGTGGTATCAGGTGGCTTCCAGAAGCAAACAAAGATCCGTCTCCTTGCAATGGCACAAGCAGCAGATGCTGCCGGTCTGGGTGCATGTTGAATAAATGTCCACTCTCCTTTCTTAACGTCAAAACTCTCTGCAGTGGATATGGTCCTATTTTGGAAACAACCTCCGATGGCATAGAGTCGACCTTCGTGTCCCAGCAGGGTGAAATCATATTTTGGTTGCTGGGGACCAGGGAGGGCAGTCCAGACTCCTGAATCAGGGTTGTAGCAGAAGCTGCCGTCCACTGTCTCCTTTCTATAACCATAAACTCCACCTACAATATACAAGCGATTGTCAAGTACTGCAATCCCAGCCATGGATGTGCTACAGAGAGTTGGTAGATTTGTCAGATGGTTCCACTCTCCCTCGTTCTCATCAAGGTAGCAAACAACCCTGAAGGAGTCATTTAGCAGCTCCATTGAAGGAGTGTGTGTACCTATGGCAATGTAAGTAGTTGGAGATAAAGACTGAGAGTACTGTAGCAGCTCATCTGGTACAGTACTCTCTGCTGCTTCCTTTAGGTCCTCAAAGGCATCACAGAGGAAAAGAGCAGCGCTGTGAAAGAGTGTCTGCACCCCAAAGATGGAGGCAGCATGATAAACCAAAAGGCAGTTGTCTGAGTCGATAATGTCACAAAGATGCTGAACCAGAAGTGGAATTTGGAGGAAAGCGGCACACTCTATAGCATCTACAAGTTCATCAGGGTCAGTCAGAGTGGGTATCTCTCCCCTGCAGACGGCGAGGGCGATGAGGAAACCCCTGGCATGCAGTCCTCCCTTTAAATGGAGCTCACCCTGCAGACTTTCTACCATCCCCGAGTGAAAAAGAGCACGGAAGTAGTCACTGCACCTCTCTAGCAAGGCCCGTTCCACAGTGAACCAGCTTTCCTCCACTCTCACTCTCACCCGGGCCTCCTGGCGCTCACTGTCCTCTAGATCAAGGGTCGCATTCTCACCATGAATATCCTGGTTCCGTCCCAGGCTCTGAGGCCCTTCCATGATCTCTTAAACTCTGGTCCTTTTTTCTCTCAGAACAGCCTTTCAAGTGACCATGTGGTGACAACTGTGTGACTTGAGCGCCGATTAGCCACTTTTTCCCCCGGTACATAAAAGCTTGTGGGACTTCCATTGCGTCCCGTCTGCATGGTCCGAAAATAGAGCTGTACTATAGATAGCAGCTGTACCACTTACAAGCGTCAGGCAGGGAAAGGAAAACTGTTGACATCCACAGTAAGTGGCACTGTGGCTGCAGGCAACTGGTCATTATCATAACCACAGTATGATTGGTTAGTGTAAGTACTTGCTGAATTATTAATGACTGAGGATTTCTTTGGGTTTTCCATGATTTCTAAGGCTATGTTTGTACATTTTCTTTATTTGCTTAAACTATGAAGGGTTTAAAGAAGTTTCCTGGTCCGAGTCAGAGCATCATTTTACGTTATATGGTTATTGTTAGAGATGTGCAGTGTAAATAGAAACGGTACGCAAGTAAAAGTACTGCTACATTACAATTATAGTGACTCAAGTAGAAGTACAAATAAATATCAGTACTGGAGTAAGAGTAAAAAGTATTCATGTAATGAGTAACTTCATAACGTAGAATCTGTTACAGCATAATGTATTGCATTCTAACAGGTTTTTTGTTAATTTTTGCTGATTCTTATTGCTATTTTGTTTATTTTTGTTAATTTATTTGATTACTTTGATCATTTTTGCATATTTTGTTGCCTGTTTTGTTAATTTTTGTGGTTATTTTGTTCAGATTTGATAACTTGCTTGATTATTTTGATCATTTTTTGTATTTTGTTGCTTATTTTGTCGCTTATTTTGTTGATTTTTTTTTTTCAATTTTGTTGTTATTCATTTTTGTTAACTTACTTGATTATATTGATCATTTTTGCTTATTCTGTTCATCGGTTTGTTCATTTTGGTTCACTTTTTTAATTTTGTTGATTTACTTGATTCTTTTGTTCATTTATTTTTATTTCAACCTTTTTTACTCTTATTCATTATATGGCATGTAGGAATATGTAGAACTAGAAGTGCAAACATGAAGCAATAAAAAAATGAAAACCAAGAAAATGAACAAAATTAGAAGTAAAATTAACAAATAATCAGGAAAATTAATAATAAAAATTCAGGCATTCAATGTAACTCACATAATTAAAAGTAAACAAAATTATTAAATGAAAAATGATAAGTATAGTCGTTAAAACTGAAAACAAAGTAATCCACAAAATGAACAAAACAATAGAAAATTAACAAAAATGCAAAAAAATATAATTGACAAAATTATTCAAAAAAGTAAATAACATTGTGACGGGAGCATGTTTTGAAGGGAACAAAATGTTCAAAAAAAGAAAATTGGCAAACTAAGAACTAATATGAATAAACTAAGAACCAATATGAATAAAAATTGAAATTAGACAAAATTGAAAAAAAGAAGGAAGCAACATGAGAAGAAGATGAACACAAATTAATGATATAAAAACCTAAATGACCACAAATTCGCAAGATAAGAAGCAACATAAACACAAATGAACAAAATAAGTTGCATAATGACACGGAAGTGAACATATAAGAAGCCAAATGAACGGAAATTAACAAAATAAGAGGCAAAATAAACATAAATTAACAAAAGAATAGGCCAATTGAACACAAATTAACAAAAATATGAGGCAAAATGAACAACAGTATAATCAAGAAAAGGGAAAAAAATGTTACTGCCTGGTTTATACTTGGCATTAACTAGAGGGACTGTCAGTGGACTGAAAATGCATTCCTCGCTTTTTGTTTTGCATCTCTAAATAGTTTTTACAGTTTATTTGCCTCTCTACATTGCTGCTCAAGACATAATAAATGTAAAAAGACATACAGTTGAGGTCAAAATCATTTGCCCCCTATGAAAATTTTGGAGGAGAACAGACCTTTCTTTCAAGCATAGCACAAACCAAAGCCTATGCAGAAGTGGAGTAAACAACATGGGAAACATTAAGAATCACATTTTCATGGGGGGGGGGGGCTGATAATTTTGACTTCACTGTAAGGACGACATAGTTTGTTAGAGTACTACAGCAGTTCCCAAGAAGGTAAAATAATTAAACCACAGTTCTTGCAGTTTTCCCTTCTGTGAGATAGCAAAGACCCAGCTTTTCTGAGTCTTCCAAGGCTGAAGCACACTGATAAATTTTATCACTACATTCTTGTCTGCTTTAAGCTCCCAGCAGGCTCTTAGATACACTGTGTGTGTGTTTCACTGTTCTGGATTCTTGGCATGGGAACCAGGGATTTTCCATGTTCCTCTGACTGTTCGTTTTTTGGGCTCTTTTTCCCACTCTTTACTCAAAGCCCTCCACCACACCCCGATCGTTTCTCTCCACCTCCTCCTTGCTTTGTTATTCATGCGCTGACTTCTCAGTCCATTCCTTTTACCCCGTGTTTCTGTGGTGAGGATGTGTGGAAGATGTGAATGCAGGAGGCTGAGAGACTATTAGAGCACTGCAGTAAGGGAATGCATAAACCAAATGACATCCAAAGACACACACACACTCCTGGCATCTTCCCATATTCTCACATCTTCACGTCAGCTGTTATTTAGCTGCAGTTTAACCTTGGTTTAATCTAGATTTACTTTCGTTGTAATGTAGATTCTTAAAGAGAAAAGGAAGACAGAGATAAGAGTGCGTGTGTGTGTTGGACGGGG
>JAQQAE010005477.1:0-17585 GCA_029823295.1 Pseudamia nigra | reverse complement strand
CGTCTATTAAATTGCTTTGGTAAAGTTTATTGTTGCCAGCAAGCAATAAAACCGAATTTTTTTTTCCTTTTTTTTTTTTTTTTTTTTGGGGTGGGGGTTGCAGGACTGAACCCAGTCACACTGCGTGGCAGTAAGACAGGTGTCTACATTGGAGTGAGTGGCTCAGAGGCAAGCGAAGCATTCAGCAGAGACCCAGAGGAGCTGCTGGGTTACAGCATGACGGGCTGCCAGCGAGCCATGCTGGCCAACAGAGTCTCCTACTTCTTTGACTTCAATGGTATGCACACAATACTATGTCCATTTGAATGAATCGGTTTTCTTTGTAAGGCTAAACTCCTTTTTTTATATTCCACAATGAGGCCCCATCACATTTAAAAGCATTTTTCTAATGATGTTTATTGATATTATTTGACACTTAACCCCATAAAGCCTGACCCAAGTAATAATGCACAGAAAATTCAGATTGTTTTGAATCTGAAGCCTTTATTTGCCCCTTGAATGATGGGGCAGAATGATGTACTGATCAAATACAAATATTCCATAAAAATTACTTCTTACATGTGTGTCCTAGTTCATTTAAATTCTGTGTTGATTTGAACTGAATCTGAATTGCTGTTGAGTCATTCTGTGTCAATTCACCAAATTTCAGAACATCTTCCCACATGACCTCATCAGATTTTTTTTGAAAAAATTCATGTTGGTGGATTCACTTCATAGTATGAAAATCCCAAAATTGTAGCCAAATATTGTTGCCAATAGTTTGGCAACAAATTTTTTTTAAAGGATAAAGGTTTGAGTGATTTTTAGTTGTGTGTTTTTGCATCGCTTTCTGAAGTTTTAATTTTGAGCTGGAATATCTTGAAAAGTACTTGAGCTAGGACCCCCAAAGTTTGTATGTAAAATATCTGGGGCTACATCTGTACATATTTTAAATTTCAGCAGTCTAGCTCATGTGTAACATCCAGTAATAGGCCCCTAGATTCTGTTGAAAATTTCTATTTGCGACCAATGGCAGCACTTTTAAGGGCCTGTAAACTCATCAGTTTTCATGACAGGGGGCTGATTTTTGTAGGGGGTGTCTTTTGGACTAGGGACATGGTTTTATGAAAAATTGCCAATGTGAAGGAAATGGCATCAGAGATATTGCCCATCAAAACTGAGGAAAAAAAACACACTTTCCTGCAGCTTTGAAACTATATTCCTGTTGAATGACACCATGTATCAAATCTAAATCAAGCTGACCGTAAAGAGCAGGTTTTTGTTTATGATATACCCAAAAATTGTGATGGTGTTCTTTTTTCCCTACATGAATTTTTAAAATTATTATATGTTGGAATGCTAATTCTCTATTATAACTTCCTACTCTTGAGTACAGCTCTGTAATTATGCCAGAGGTCTCAAATTTATACAGTGCCTCTTATAAACCATTTGACATAAACTTTTAAATACAGATTGGTCCCATTCACACTAATACATGGAAAGATATTGAAGCTTGAAAATGGAAATCGAAATAAGCTTTATTGCAGTTTGAAATCGAGCATTTTGAGCTGATGTTGCCCCAGATATTTGACATATAAACTTTGGAGGTCCTAGCTCAAGTACTTCTTAAAACATTCCAGTTCAAAATTAGGACTTCAGAAAGTGATGCTAAAAAAAGCTAAAAATCACCCGAACCTTTGTTCTTTTAATCATTTTGGGGCCAAACTATTGGCAGTAGAGACCGACAATTTTGGGATTATTCTATTAAGGAGTGAGTCCAAGATTTTCAAGAAAATCTGAGGGGGTCACGCGGGAGCCACTGAGTGAATTGACATGGAATTAACCTGTTCATATGATGATTGAGTATGTTCACACTGCCATTGTTAGTGCTGTTAGTAAACACTGTTTAAAAATATGGTCAAAAATAGATTCATGGCTGTAAACTAATCATTCACAAAAAAAGATTAACAAGCACTTCACATGAAGCACGCTGTACAAAAGCCTGTGAGTAGGTGACTGAAGTCCGTGTTTTATTTCTATGTTGATGTGCATTGGAAACCTGTGAGTTAGTGAGCAGATAAACAGACGTCTCTATTTTCATCTTCTCAACCAGGTCCGAGCACTGCCATCGACACAGCCTGCTCTTCCAGCCTGCTGGCGTTAGAAAACGCCTTTCACGCCATTCGCCAAGGCCATTGTGATGCAGCCCTGGTGGGAGGAGTCAATCTGCTGCTCAAGCCAAACACCTCAGTTCAGTTCATGAAACTGGGCATGCTCAGTCCTGATGGGACCTGCAAGTCCTTTGATTCGTCAGGTAAATGAAAGTTACTCCTCTTGTTCTCATGTATTCTATTAGATGATTCACTGATTCATTTATTTTTTAAAAATGTGTAGAACTGGGTGATGAGGCCAAAAATGTCCACACAATAAAAATGGTCATATTGGTTTCTAATCAATTATTATCATGTTAATGTTTAATAAGAAGAAAAATTTGAAAAATACTATATTTAATATTTTTAAGTCTAAAGGCACTCTTTTTCCTGAATGAAAGTTAACGAAACCATATGGTTATTTGTGTTTTTAATTTATTAGTTAAAATTCAACAGGAGAAAGATATGAAAGAAAACAGAAGATGCAAAAAGATCAAATATGCAAATATTAATGCTGCAATAGACACACAAACAACAGTGGCTCACCAGGTAGTGCGCCCTCACATGGCTCCGGCCCAATCGCCCAGTCTACTGTGTTTGTCAAATGTAAGCAAAAGCCCTGAAATAAATCTTTAAAAGCAGATACAAATGGATGATTATAACATATGGTAAATGCACAAAAAGATATACAACTTGGCGGGCAAAGAAACCAAACATGGAGCAGCCAAAAAGCAGAAAAAGATCACTTCTGCATTAGATAGCATGCATTTTTGAATACGCAGACTGTGTGGCATATGCAGTATACTATGCGTATCAATGTGAATCTCACATTTTCTTTGTTCTGTTGTCCAGGAAATGGCTACTGTCGTTCAGAGGCAGCAGTAGTAGTATTGCTGACCAAGCGGTCCATGGCTAAAAGGGTCTATGCCACTGTTTTGAATGCTGGAAACAACACAGACGGATACAAAGAACAAGGTACGAAGACACACTTTTTTTTTTTTTTTGAATGTCTGGTTATTATCATTCAATAAGTGCAATCTTCCAGTGCCCTACAATCATTTGCATCTTCATACATGTGCAACACAAGTCTTTATTAATTTAAAGGTAGTCCATGGAGTTTAGCATCGTTGAATTCTTCTTAGGTAACTTTATAGTGTTAACATTTAAACAAGGTCTCCGTCCAGGCTGTCTCGCACTGATGTTGTAATCTCTGCATGTCACATCCCACTTTTAATTTGTTTAATGTCTAAATTATTCTCCAATAGTTCCCTGCTAGTATTTTTCTATGCTTTATGCAATCTTGTTTTAGTAGTTTAACTGTAGTCGACAGCTAACATAAAGAACAGTTTTTTTTTTTACTTGATATGGAGATTATTTTTTGTGTTTCTGCAAAGTGTGTCTTCAGTGTAGACATTTAAAAATTTATGCACTAGGAAGTTATTTATGTTAAAGCTGCTCAAAATATGTCAAGTCTCCTCCCTGGATTAACTGATCCAACATAATTTGGAGCGACGCCCCAAATGTATGCTTTGAGTTACGAGCGGTGCATGCAGTGCATATACGTCACTGAAGGTGTAGAAATGCTGAAGCTTGGGAGGAAATTGAAACAAGAGTTGCCAAATTCCGATCAATTGCTTACACTAGTGGCCTCTAAGTAATTCTCCTGGTCTCCCTTTTTACACATTACAACTTCATAACCATCCCATCATTTAAAATACAACAGACAAATGCATAAATGCAAATGTTGTTGTTGGCTGGGCTAAATTAAATCACTGTAATGTGAGCACAGAGAGCAGCAGTGCACTGTTGAAGATGTAACAATCTTGCACTGTTTTACATTGCAAGTGGTAAGTAATTACAATAGTCTACCATAGAAGTAACAAATGCACACATGAGTCAGCAGTGCTGGAGGCCAAGGCAACACCATTGTGAGTAGATATGTGGTAACAAGGTGTTTCTGAGGTTGTTATGGCCAAACACAGTAAGTGTTTCGACTGAATTTAAAAGGGGAAAAATATAGGCCACTCAGTGTCAGCATTAGTGCTGTTTAGGATGCTCTCCTTGCAGGAATCAAATTTAAATATTCCATATTAGACATTTGTTTGGTGGTAGATAGCTGAGTTTCAGTTACCTTAACCCAGACAAACCACAAATACCATTTTGCATTGAATGCAGATGTTTTTTTTAGCTGCTGTTTTAAATTTTGATTGGCTTACGTCTACCGTAAGTCTAAAATCGTTAATGCACAGATATTGAGGTATCTGCTAGAAAAGGTCTAGCAGTAGCATTTACGCAGATAACGTGCTACATTTCATCATCTTCTTGGTTGCTTAGGTGTGACATTTCCTTCTGGTGAGATGCAGCAGAAGCTCGTTCATTCTCTGTACCAGGAGGTGAACATCACTCCGCAGCAGGTGGAGTTTATTGAAGCCCACGGCACTGGAACAAAGGTCAGTGCAGAAAGGAATGGGGAGGTTTTACTGCCATTGTGCCAGATTTTTAGGTTGTTTGTCTCTGTTATTCCAATTTTTGTGACCACTCTGAATGTGAGTTTACTTGACCAAAGGATAAACTAATGGGAATGAAGTGTTCAAAAGTTAAATGTAAAAGTCGTAGTGATTTGGAGATTAATTTGCAGAGCTTAGTAAAGCTTGTCCTCTGTGTTTATAGAGAGAAATTCATTGTGTATTTATGGAAGCAAATGTCATCCATGCTATTTGTTCTAAACTTTCTACTTTCAGGTTGGCGATCCACAGGAAGTGAATGGCATTGTCGGTGTGTTCTGTCAATCAGAGCGAGAGCCTTTGCTTATTGGTTCCACCAAGTCCAATATGGGTCATCCAGAACCAGCTTCTGGTTTGGCTGCTCTTGTAAAGGTGTGACTGATACGACAAAATGTAACACACACTTTTTTGATGTGATTTCAATGCCATGCTGTGACGAAAAATTTAAGTTAGAAAAATCGCAGCACTAAAACAGTGTGACACTTTCTGCACTAGAAAATATTAAAAGTTAACATAACACAGAAGTGATTGTTGACTCTGCACCTGTCTATGGTGTGTTAAAATGCCATAGCTGTGACCATCGGTGATGTCATGAGTTTTTGTATACATATATATAAAACTTAGTTTTGTAAAGACTTGATCACATGACTTGTTTCAAATCAAATTGTTTATTTAATTTATAAGTATTATTATCCCAAAATTGCTCCTTTTTTTTAATTCTTTCAGTTTTTTCAATGAGTTGCAAATGTGAATGAGATGAACACTACAAATGAAACCAAATTAATCAGGCAAAACATACAATGTGGTGTATTTATACTGTTTATCATATGACACAAAGAAATATAATTACATTTAATATCTATCTTTTATAGTTTAATTGCCATTTTCTGTGCTGTTCCAATTATTTCTGATTTGGGGATATGTAATGTTGATTTGGTGAGCCAGGTGGACACCTGATTTCTCTAACTATTTGATTGATCTATTTATCGTCTCTCATGTAGGTTATACTTTCTATGGAGAAAGGAGTCTGGGCTCCCAACTTGCACTTCAACAGTCCGAACCCTGACATTCCTGCCCTGACTGATGGTCGAGTTCAAGTAGTTGACTGTCCTATTCCAGTTCAAGGTGGGATTGTGGGCATAAACTCCTTTGGATTTGGAGGTTCAAATGTTCATGTGATTCTGCGTCCAAATAAGAGGAGTGTGAAGAAACCAGCTGAGATGACCACCATATCCTGCACGCCTCCCAGGGTGGTTCAGGCCTGTGGCCGCACAGATTCTGCAGTTAATGTCATTCTCCAGAAGGCAAAGCAACACGCTGCAGATGACAGCTTCCTGTCTTTGCTGAATGAAGTGTCTGCTGCTCCCCCTGCCAGCATGCCCTACCGAGGCTATGCTGTGATTGGAGCTCAGACTGACATCACAGAAGTACAGCAGGTGCAGACCTCTGCCAGGCCATTGTGGTACATCTGTTCAGGTAAGACTGCACTTGCATCAGGTAATCCTTACCATACCTATGCATGTTGGACACCCAAAGTCTAGTTTTCTTTCTTTGTGAGGATGCTCTGTGCCATACTCAAGACTGGTTGGAAAAGAAGGGCCTTGACACAGTACAGTTGCATAAGCACAGGTTTAAAATATGGACACGACCTATAAACCTTATTTCCTGCTGCCTGCTCTTATATCAGCTGCATTAACTAATAGTCATGACCGTGCTTAATCAAGATATCCAGGATTGCCAAAAAAAGACTCAAAATAACTCGCAATAAGCGACAGTCATTTCACGTGTTATTACACAAATTTCATACTTATGTCATATGACAACTTTATATTATGTTGATGATTAATTTACAAAAACTAGCAAAAATGCATAGCTCAAATCCTTTAGACTTGTGTAAAGACTGTGAGACTCTTCTGACTCACAGGTCTAAGGGCAACATCACTGTTACACTTCACAAAAGTACATTTCCTATCCCCCCTTCAATCTGTTTATGGTGCAGTGCCCCAGACACCGCTAGATGATTGTGCTGCAGTTAAATAATGTTTTTGCATTACATTTTTTCAGTTAATTCACCTTTAAATAAATCTTTTTAATTAATTGAGTTGTTACCCTAACCTGTGATCAGAATATGTTGATGGTTAAGTTTATTAATTTGTCATTTTCCAATGCCTCCTAAATTTGTTATACCTAATTTTTAGTGCCTTGCCTCTATTGGGAGATAGACTTAAAACCTGAGGAATTTGAGCTGCAACCAGCATTGAACAGGCTCTCGCACCCCCATGCGACTACGAGGTTTGTCCACCGCTGGTGCGTAGACACCTTCGGGTTGGACACCTTATATGACGCGGTGCAGCTGAGGAAATCACGTACATGTCGGGGACATTGTGCCATGTTGTCTAACTGACATTGTGTCAGTTAGATGAGGTTTGCACCAGGAGACTGACTTCCTATTCCAGTAGGTGGCGCTGTGACTGATATTAAATGTACACGTGTTCAGACATGGTCACTTATCCGAGCCAGACGCCCAAACCACCTCATCTGGCTCCTCTTAAGGTGGAGGAGCCAGCAGCTGTACTCTGAGCCCCTCCCAGATGACTGAGCGTCTCACCCCGTCTCTAAGGGAGAGCCCTGCCACCCTGTGGATGAAACTCATTTTGGCTGCTTGTATCCTGGATCTTGTTCTTTCAGTCATGATCCAAAGCTCATGACCATAGGTGAGGGTAGGAAGGTAGATCGACCAGCAAATCGAGAGCGTTGCCTTTCTGCTTAGCTCCTTCTTCGCACCATTCCACTGGACTTACACCAAATACTGGATTACACCAAATTACTTTTTTTCAATCTTGGTCTGACACACCTGTGTACCTAATTTTGTGATGGTCGGAGAAAGCAGCAGGATAAAATGTTGTACATGTTTTCAGACATCGATTGTCGTCATACATGAGAAATTTGAGAGCGATCTGTTTGTGTGGAGCTGAAATATGGCATTTTATTTGCCTTTGGGAAATGATTGACCTTTGCCACTGCTTTACAGCCACACCTGTTCTTAAACTCATGACCATCAAACCACTGTATCGCCAACTTGTTTTAGCATTCCTCACCAATTTTGAGGTCAGTCTGCTCAACCAGCAAGAATAGGCACATCAAAGAGTAAAACATTACATTTTTGCCACCACTAGGTGGTGCTGTGAGTCAGATAATATCATATGGTTGCGTTCAGGGCAGGACCTTTATGCTATGTGTAAAGTTTGGTCCAGATTGGATGAAGAACTGGTGAGTTATAGCCACTTGTTATTTCTTGGCGAAGCCCCTCAATGTATAGTTTCATGAAAACTCACATTCTGAATATTGTTGGGTTATCATCTTGTTTAGTTTGACTGTGCCAAAATTGAAATAGATTGAATAAAACTCCTAGGACGAGTTCATTCAAATACATTGCGAGTAAATCGCAAAAAAAAAATCACCTGCAAAATCCAAAATGGCTGCCTTTCTGTTGGTTTGACGACATTGGCACAAGAGACTTATTTTTTTTTATAGATCTGTGTGGTACACGTGTACCAAATGTAGTGTTGAACTGTGAAACTGGTCAGTGGGGCTCATCTTTAGAGGGCACTAGACAGCGAGCTTTTGCCGGGCCTTTGTACCATATTTTCTCAGAATTCCACTTACATTTTAGGCTTTGCCAAAATTTGGTGAGTTTTTGAGCATGTTAAGGTTGTCAAAATTGGGCGCAAAGATGGCAAAGAATAAAAATAACATTTGCAAAAACAGTAGGGTTTTTGCCTACTGAGCAATGCTTGGTGCCCTAATTAAAGCTAACATTTTCTGAGTATATCATAATGACTTTGATGGAGGTTCAATGCATCAAAGACTTGATAATGTCACATTTCCTTCTGCCTACGTAAGCATGTGTTTTTTTCTCAGTTTTGCCACCATGTCTGTCTGCGTTGTATCGCCAGGTATGGGAACACAGTGGGCAGGCATGGGTCGCAGCCTCATGCTGCTGCCTGACTTCAGAGACTCCATACTACGGTCAGATGCAGCACTGAAGGACACGGGCCTGGTTGTGTCACAGCTGCTCATGGAAGCCAACGAAGCCACTTTTGAAGACACTGTTCTTGCCTTTGTTGGCCTTGCTGCCATACAGGTAAAGATAAAATGTTTAATGTGCAACTAGGCCCAGGGTAGACCAGTGGGAAGCACTTGCTGATGCAAACAAATATAAAGTTCACTTAACGCTTCACTTTCATTGCATGTTAAAATGTTTTTGGAACCTTTTAAGCCGTAAATAAAATAGATAGGTGGAAGCTTTGGGGGGTTTTAAAGGCTATTTTTAAATGTGTATAAGTATTTTTACTGAAGGAAATAATCTGAATATTTCCTAACACGATGGCTTTTGTGCATGCAGGACAGTTTCTAGTTTGGTAAATCTGAATTGAGCACTAAAACTAGCAGTGTGAACATTTCCTGAGATGACACAAATTCATGAACCTCAAAATCCATAGAGACTATGATTGCTCAGTCAAGTGTCCACGCTTTCAAGGCATGGTGACTGAAAGTTTGTTACAAAGCTAAATTATTCATTTGTTTTTCAGAGTTAAATCTAAATGCAGAGGAGAGTAAAATAATGAAATTTAAAGAAATTGATTAGTATGGCTTAAGTGCATTAGAAGCCACTCAGTGGGTATGAACAGACACTGCCAACAAAAGTCACCCTCATACTTTGTTGAACTGCCTTTAGCTTTGATTACAGCACACATTTGCCGTGGCATCATTTCAGTGAGCTTCTGCAATGTCACAACATTTTTTTTTTTTCCATCCAGAGTTGCATTCATTTTTCATGAAGCTCTTATATTGATGATGGAAGAGTCAGACCACTGCTCAGTCTTCTTCAGCACATCCCAAAGATTCTTAATGGGGTTAAGGTCTGGACTCTGTGGTGGCCAATCCATGTGTGAAAATAATGTTTCATGCTCCCTGAACCACTCTGACAATTTGATCCTGATGAATCCTGGCATTGTCACCTTGGAATATGAAATCAGGGAAGACTGAATCCATTGATGGAATAACCTGGTCATTCAGTATATCCAGACAGACAGCTGACCTCATTCTACCCAGGTGTCTGTTCCCAATCGTTGAGTTCCCTTTGCATTGTGCGAGTAGAAATGTTCTTACTTTCACTATTAATCATAGCCCCGAGTTCTGTTGATGTTTTTTTTTTTTTTTTTTACGATTTGATTTCACCACACATTTAAGTGATCACTGATCACGATCATTCCAGATACTTTTTTGACCACATTTGTTCTTCGAAGATGATGGTTCCACACTATCCTTCCAGTTTTAATAATGCGTTGGACAGTTCTTTACCCAATTGTCGTAGTTTCAGCAGTCTCCTTATATGTTTTCTTTGCTTGATGCATGACAATAATTTGACCCTTCTGAAACAGATTAACCTGTTTTCTACAACCACAGGATGTCTTTCAACATGGTTGTTTAAGGAATGAGAAGATACTCACTGCATCAGTTAGGATTAAATAACTTGCCAGCTGAAACATAATCATCCATGCAGTAATTATCCAATGGGAGGCTGTTGCCTATTTGCTTAGTTAAAGCAAGGTGCTGAGGGTTTTTTTTTTTTTTTTTTTTTTTTGGTCCAGGCAGTGTATATATTACAGGAGTCAGCAGTAATGGTCTGAAATAAGAGCTGTCCAGTTCTGTGATTCCGTCTTGACTTCTGAATTCTGTGACTGAGCAGGGATCTTTCATTTGGCATGTCGTTTTGACCAACTTAGTTCATGTCAGAAAATTGAAAGTACACATTTCTTTTACGACGTGCCAAAGTACTTTGGGTGGAAGACGACCAAATGGCTACTGACAAAGTACCGTCAGAAGCCTCCATACAAGTGAACTAGGTCAATCACGTGAATGATCAATCTTCGTCATCAAAAAAGTAGGTAACGAGCGTATGTAACAAAGGCTTTAAAAATGAACTGCTCAATTCAAAAGGAGTTAATGAGTCAATGAGAGACAATATCAAAGATTTACACTTGCTTAATTTGTCTCTGTGTCTTTGGTCTGGTTTGTCTCGGTGACGAACTGCAAGAAGCAGGTTGTAAGCCAGTCTCCCATTGTTTGTTGACAAAGTACTTTGACAATCTAGCAGCATCATGATGTATAGTGACACAGTACTTTGGTATTAGCACACCAAATTGATGATAAAATATACGTATTTCTTGCTTCCAAAGTACTTTGTCAGTATCAGGTAAGAAGCAGTTTGTAAGCCATTGGTACTTTGGCAACAAATAACCTACATTTTGCTGCCAAAGTAAAAAAAAACTGCATTTTGATTGGTACTTTGTCAGTAGCCTTTTGGTGGTCTTGCCCCCAAAGTACATTGGCAGCAGCCACAGCCTTTCTTTTATGTATTTGCAGTACTTTAAAAACATTGAACACTAATCATAAATATAAAATGAAGTGTCTCATCTCTCTATAGATTGCTCAGATTGATCTGCTTACTAAACTGGGTCTGCAGCCAGATGGCATTGTGGGACATTCAGTGGGAGAGCTGGCCTGTGGCTATGCTGATGGCTCCCTCACCCACGATGAGGCCATACTGGCTGCCTACTGGAGAGGACGATGCATCAAGGAAGCCGATCTTCCTCCAGGGTCCATGGCTGCTGTTGGTAAGAAATTGAAGCGATTTTTAGCATGTTTCTTGTACTTAATTTGGTTTATATATTGTTAGACTAATAACTACTCTTTACTGACAAAATTAATTTAGATTCAAATTAAATGACTCGATTTCCATACAAATATATTGCAACTTTTCATCAGATTGGCAGAAGATAACACATGTACCTGCGCCACTAGTCAAAACATTGGATAAATCAGTCAGTGTTTCAATGTTTTTTTTTTTTTGGTTTTTTTTTTTACTACATTCCACATTGTGCATCAATTCTGAAGACATCAAAACTGTGAAATATGACAAATGGAAATATTTCATTTAAAAAAAGAAAGTGATAATGCTTTGTGTTCACGCAGATTCATGAGTAGTCACCTGGAACAGTTGTTAATTCACAGGTGTGTCTTGTGAAGAGTTAATTCTTGTGCAGATAAGTGGTGGTTAAAGAGTCAATCGCCCTGTTAGTGCTTCTGCAACTTCTGTCCAAATCCTTATTGTGGTAAGAAACGCACTGATTTGTAAGGTCGAAAAAGATTTTTACTTTAAACCCTTAAACATTCTTTGTATCCTAGGGGATACAAACATTTGTCAGTCTGCAGGAGAAGGGGCTTTAAGTTTATAAACTTTATGTCAGAAACAGTTAGGGGGGACTAGTCAGTTTTTCACGTTATGTGATTTCATGCCATCATTCAGTTGTATATTAATGCATTGTCCACACAGTCCAAAAAGTCAGTCTGTGTGGACAAATTTAATGACCGTGAAATAGTTGGTTTTGATGTTTATTATATTTTTGGGTGTTTTTATATATTCATCATCATTAAATTTGCACACCTTTAATAACTGGGCACTGAATATTTGTCTACCTCTGGAGTTGTTCAGAAGTGACACAGAGGATGAGGAATTTAGCAATTAGGAGTGAACTTGTGAGTTTGGTGAACTTGTTAGATTATGTTCTTTATGCTATAATTATGTGAATAACTGTTAATATATTACGTTAACATGTGAGACACCTATTCAGCCTCTTGTTCTCTATTCTATTATTACTATAACTTGCTTTTCAAGATGAAATGTCTGTTCTTGGTGTCGGATTTTGTAAAATACATTTCCCCCAAAAAATGCGACGTATAATCCAGTGCAACTTATATAGGTTTTTTTTTTCTTCATTATACATATTTTGGCTTGTGCAACTTACACTCAGGAGCGACGTATAGTCCGGATAATACGGTAAGCTGAACAGAAAGAAATTTGAAACGGACAGAAAATGTAGGACTAGGTAAACCACAAAAAAAGGTATGGAAGTAAAAGAAGATTAAAGACTGAAGACAATAATAGTGGGACTGCTGTCCCACTAATTAAAGGACTCAAGGTCTGTGTCAAAGATTTGTTTCATATTTATTTCCGCAGCCCTTAATAAATCATGGCATTTTGTGATTCTTACCTTCTAACATGGCAGTTATGTTTGTTGTTTTTACATTATTTATTCAGAGAACATAGTCTCCTAGTAGCTCCACATGACCACAAACAATCACTGATTTATGTTGATACCACAGAAATTATTTGCACTTAGCTTTTAATGATAGGACAGCTTTTACACTTTGCCAAGGAATGACTTGTTGGGCTCAAATTTTTGGTGTTTCCATTGTTGTTCTTTTTTTGACTGGATGAAAACACCTTGTAGAGTGGGCAAAAAAAATGAAAGGAATCTAATTGTAGTCTTGAATGAAGGGGACTTACAAGAATCTGTGATGTGTGACATAACCCTTGGATGATGTGGAACATCTAAAACTGGAGATGGCATCTTTTTCATTTGCTTGTGTCTTGCCTTTGTCACACTGTCTCGTGTTCCAGGTTTAACTTGGAGTGAGTGCATGGCTCAGTGTCCTGAAGGAGTGGTCCCAGCTTGTCACAATGCTGAGGACACAGTGACCATCTCCGGCCCACAGGTCAGCATTCCCTTTGTTTTCCCAATCAGTAAGTTTTGAAGGCCCTGTCTTCGTGGTCATGTAACTCGGACCTTTTAAGTCCTCCTTTTAACTGAAGCTATAAGCAGCGATGACTGTGCTTCACACAGTCCATGTTTCAATGTGGGTGGTGTTTTATTTACATCTGCATGTCTGACTTCCTGTCATCTCGCTCCTGTGTTAACAGTACATCTGCTGGAACAGTCAGAAACGGTGTACAAAGCAAAATACAGTAGCAGCCTTCCTCATGTGTACAGAGTATAAGTTCAGAAGAAGAGCATGCAGAACCCATACAACACCTGACAGCTGTGTCAAACATCAGCTTAGTTTTAGAGACTGTGTAGGTGTGCACGATTCAGAAACACCATGCAGTGAAAATTCACTATTTCTGTAACATTTAACAACAAATGTTACAGAAACAAATCAAAAATTAAAGGTATTCTGGGTAATTCTCTGAGAGTTTATTAAATGTAAAAACAAACTGAATATGGCAAAAAAGGTAAAATGATTCATTTCTTTTGGGTATAGGGTAAGATGAGTTAAGACACTTTTGCACATTTGGAACTGCTAATCTATTTGGTTCAGAGCATGGGTATATAGTTAACATGAAAGTTCATTTTATTATTATAATAATAATAATCAAACAGTTTCAGTTAAAATAATATTTCAGGCAGTGTTGTGAGTATGGGAACTCATTATAGATGTAATTAAATGTTGAAAACGTTCCTACGTACCATGCTCAGAGCTTTGAGTGAACACTGTGATACCAGAAAAGTGTCACTCAGTTTATTAATCTAATGTTCTTTGTGAATGACAGACCAGACGCCTCTCGCAGGGTTTTAAATTTGTTTCATGTAAAAACAAAAAAATCTGTTTGTGTAGCATAAACATGGACCTATCAACTGTAGTTTTGAATGAGTGCAAGGTATGTTATGTTGTCAGGTGAGATGTATGTGTGTGTGTGTCTCATCAGGAAGCAGTCTCTAAGTTTGTATCTGAGCTGAAACAACAAGGAGTGTTTGCAAAAGAGGTGCGCAGTGCTGGAGTTGCTTTCCATTCATACTACATGGCTTCCATTGCTCCAACCCTGCTGGCTGCTCTGAAGAAGGTACACATCTCCGTTGTGTTAATCTGTTCTGAAATTGATTACTATTAATAGATTATTAAACGTAACCCCAGAAATTACATTGGCTCATACTCATTTTCAAAGAACAGGACTCAATTTAAAATCTAATCTTGTGCCCAGGTGATCAAAGAGCCACGGAGGCGTTCAACCCGTTGGGTGAGCACCAGTATCCCTCAGTCGGAGTGGAACTCCCCTCTGGCGTTGTACAGCTCAGCTGACTACCATGTCAACAACCTGGTGAGCCCAGTGCTGTTCCAAGAGGGTCTCAGTCTGGTGCCTGACAACGCTGTGGTGGTAGAGATAGCACCTCATGCTTTGCTGCAGGTAAACGTGCACGCTATTATGATACCCCAAACGCAAACAATGTTTACATAGTCATTTATATACAAACCCAAACTAGAACAAATGAAAATACAAATTCAAAAAAATAACAGATATGTATTTAATTTCATGAACACATTGCAGCTTCATTTAATTTGAAAATAAACATTCATTCCTCAGATTTAGGTCTGCAACAATTAAGGGATTAAAAACAAGGCTAACAGATAAGCAAAAATAAAACAATATGATGTGAACCGGATGGTTTTAATCAATCTCACAATCAACCAAGATATTTTTTCTTTCTGTGCTTTTTTCCTGCGTGCAGGCCATCCTGAAGCGTAGCTTGAAGTCCTCTTGTTCTATCCTCCCCCTGATGAAGAGGGGCCACAGCAACAACCTTGAGTTTTTCCTTTCAAACATTGGAAAAATATACATGAATGGGTCAGTGAATGCCTACACATTTGTATTGTAGACTCATGTGAAAAATGTTAGTTTAGTTATTCTTATGTTAATCATTTGTGATCAGTCATTTGTAGTTGTATTTTTCAGTGCCTATAAACACTACCCCCTCTTGGATGTGTTCATCTTCTATTACTTTTACAAACTAAAAACTAGATTAAACAAATCAGATTTTTATGAAGTAATATATAATGTAGCATAACTAATTGTATATGTATTAATCCCCTTTAAATCAGTATTTAGTAAATGCACATTCAGCTGCAGTTACAGCATTCAGTCTTTTTGGGTAGTTTGCAACCAGCCTTGTGCATCCGGACACTAGTCTTACTTTATTCTTGTCAAAACAGCTCAAACTCTATCAGGTTGAGTTCTTTGACTCAGGTCACGTCTGAGCTCTGACTTGGCTCTTTCAGGACGTCCACCATGTTGTCTTCAAACCATGTCTGTGCTTTAGCTTTAGCTGTATGCTTGAAAATAAATATTCTTGCCAGATGTAGTTCTCTTATGGACTGAGTCAGATCTTGATACACATGGCTGCTTGCTCTTTGGAGTCCACCGCCTGCCATCTGCCGAACTCTGGCGGAGAGCTTTTTTCTCTCTACCACTGTCCAATAGTTCTTTGACTGGTGAAGAACTTGGCCAACTATTGCTGTAAGCAGTTTCCTCCATGTCGACAGCTGAAGCTTAAGTCATTCTCGGTGGTAGGAATGTTTGATGCTCATCCGTATTTGTCTCCTTCTTGTACGAGACGAACACCAGTTTGCTGGACCTCTGTTGAATTAGGTTAGTCATGTTAAAGGGGGTGAATGCTTATGCAATCACATATTATCCATGATATATTTTTAAGTAACTGACATTACTTTATGGACATCTGTTTCACTTTTGATGTCAAAGAAATGTTTTTTTAATAAGTTCTTGTGAAAAAAAAATCCAATTTGTACTGACAATTCAATATTTAAAGACCATAAAAAGGAAAACATGCAAGGTTGGTGAATACTTTTAATAGACCCTGTACATATAAAGTATGGAAGTCATATTAATGATTCGCATATAAAGTATAATTTCCTAAATTTAATAAAGTTACTCCTCCCTAACAGGATTCACACACATTTGTTAGTGTAGCTGGGGACACCTGTTGTTCTGGAACACTTTTGTAATAAAGCCAGCTCTTTTTCATAAAGCACTGTTGTTAATAGTATTGTATTAATTCTATTCTATTAATTCTTTAAGGATCACTGTGGATAGCAACACCTTGAGCCAAGACTTGACGTACCCTGTGCCCGTTGGTACCCCTCTGATATCCCCCCTGGTGCAGTGGGACCATACCCAGACCTGGGATGTTCCCAAAGTGGAAGACTTTTCCTCTGGCGCTGGAGGATCGAATTCTGCCATCATCTATAACATTGGTATAGAAACAAAATGTGACGTGTGCTGCCTTGACCCCTCTTATTAAACAAGAAACAAGCAAACTGTGTGTTTAACCATTTTGCTTTTGTCCAACACAGACATAACCCCGGAGTCCTCAGACTACTACTTACTTGGGCACTGCATCGATGGCCGTGTCCTCTACCCAGCGACCGGTTACTTGGTGCTGGCCTGGCGGACCTTAGTGAGAAGTCTTGGGCTTGTCTTAGAATCTTCTCCTGTAATCTTTGAAGACATCACCATCCACAGGGCCACTGTGCTTCCAAAGGCTGGTAGGAGCCTCATACACTTTCTGTTATTGTTGTAAATGTCACCCTTTTTGAGAAGCCTTCCTGGAGTAACCAGACATGTGTAATACTTATTTGTACAACACTTATACTTAAAAAAAATATATCCTGCAAACTAACTTTACATGGTTTGACAACAAAGATATTACGTGGCATGTGTGTGTATTCTGTTACATATACAAACCCTAACTCCAGTGAAGTTGGGATGTTGTATAATACATAACTACAAATATAATTCAATGATTTGTAAATCCTTTTCAAGCTATATTCCACTCAATACACTACAAAGGCAAGATATATAATGTTTAAACTGTTAAACTTTATTGTTTTTGGCAAATATTCGCTCATTTTTAATTTGATGCCTGCAACATGTTCCAGAACAGCTGGAACGGGGGCAACAAATGACCTCTTTGGAATATTGCAGAGGTGAACAGGTTATTTGGAAACAGGTGAATGTCATGATTGGGAATAAAAGGAGCATCCCTGAAAGGTTCACAACCAAGGATGGGGCAAGGTTCACCACTTTGTGAACAATTCAGTTCAGTCTTTATTTGTACAGTGCCAATGATAATTGCTGATTATCTCTAGGCGCTTCACAATTCGAGGCCGAGACCTCATGACTCTACAGAGAGTAAACCCAACAGAACCACCGAGAGCAAGCCAAAGACGACAGGGGGGAGGAAAAGCTTCTTTT
>JAQQAE010005476.1:0-17586 GCA_029823295.1 Pseudamia nigra | reverse complement strand
AAAAATATTAAAAATGTGACATTTTTGGATGGTGCGCCTTATAATCCGGTGCGCCTTATAGTGCGGAAAATACGGTATGTTCTGAAACCCAAAAATCTCAAAAAAGCATGATTTGTGTTTTTACATGCTTTATGATTAGTCTGTCTTCCAATCTGTATTTTTTTTTTGGCATGCATACCTCTGCTTAGGTGTGCTGAAGTAAAATAAAATCTTCTTTAAAGAGTCATTTTAGTAATTACATATTCATTACACATTTGTAATTACAGTCATTCATCCTTCAATTCAGTGCATCACCAATATTATGAATCAGAGATTTGTGTCAATAGGTTTTACAATCTGCACAATATACAACAGCCTTTATCTTCTAACAGTCAGTTTGAGTGAATGAAAAACTCTCCTAAAAACAAATGGGGAAAAATGGACTTCAACCTCAGGTCGTGCCAAAGAAGAGGGATTGTCTTCTTAATTTATTCTGATGTTCCCTTTTCCACTTCTGTTTAGCTCAAATCTCTCCTGCCTCACCTCAGCTTTTCCCTAAAACACGTCCTCTCATGCTCATCCCAGCCCTCTCAGGTCCTCATTCATTCCTGCAGACACTTTTCCATCTTAGACTGAGGCATATTATGTATGCCCTCGCAAGATGAACCTGTGAACTGTGCCACCTCGATCTTTCAATCATCTCTAGTCAGGCAGATTCTGGAAAGTCTGGGAAAAGTGCTTTTCAAATTAACCTCACATGAATCCAATAGAAAATCAAGCTGTGGGAGAAGAAGAGATCATTATGTGTAGCGGCAGCAGCAGCTCACAAGCCTGTTGCAAGTGTGTGTGTGTGTGTGTGTGTGTGTGTGTGTGTGTGTGTGGGGGATGAGGGTTTAAGCACGTTGTCTGCGAGGCCGTCCAAGAAGCCCCGGGGCACCTCAGTAAAAGAGATAATTATCTTTTATCTGCTATGTTGTGACGGGAGATTATGGTTCAAATTTACGATTGTTAAGGAGACAATGCAACGTGAGGCTGCTCTTTTGAAAGTGTTGAGGGGGTCTCGCACAAGTGAGAGAACTCCCACAATGCCGCTGCAGCTCATCCCTCATGTTTCAGGCTTGAGGTCTTTCAAAACAAAAGGAAAGAATAAGAAGAACAACAGCCACTTACTTTCAGAGAGGGTCTATAGTAATTCTGTCATACATTTTATGATACTATGTATGCAGTGTATAGTGTGTGTTATAGATAGATCAGGGTGAGTCATAAGAGAACGAAAATATTACAGGTTGCAATGGACTTACAGGATTGAAATAACCTGCAAATTAAGCTTTAAAATGCAGTAATAGTCTCTATATGAGGATTGTATTTTGTACTAAAACTGGAATTTCTAGCATGTGTGAGCATTCAACATGCAACTTTACACCCTGTCTGAAGGCATACTCACACTAGGGCCATATTCACTCGAGCCACACCAGAGCACATTTGCTTAACTTCAACCCATTGGAAAATGAAGAAGGGTTGATATAGTCCAACCAAAGGACAGATAGAAGATATCAGGATCATTCCAAAATTGGAGGACAATTAAGGCATCAAAACTTTTGAAAAAATCAACCCTTTATTTTATAATTTCCAGTCATGTATTTAAGAAAACCATCTATTGAACCATGAAATAATTTGATTCGTCCAGCTCAAGCATCAAAGGTGCACTTTTAATGAAATGTTTTATTTGTTGTGCACTATGCTTTATGCAACTCTGTTATGAATACTCAGGAACATGAAAAAGTATGTTTGAAATCGAGCTTGCCCAACTTTTCAATAGTCACATACTTTTTTTTTTTTTTACTATTTTTAATATTTGTCTGTGAAGATTCTCAGTCATCCAGGACATAGTATCCAAGGCGTGTGGTTTTTCTTCCATCGACTGGACTGGAAATTTGGTTGAAGATGTTTCGCCACCCATCCGGGAAGCTTCTTCAGTTCAGAACACACGCCTTGGATATTTTCAGTATTGACTTTCAAATATTTGCTCAAACCCATTATGCATTAAGTCATTCAAACTATTAAAAGGAAAATAGGTCAAACCCTTGTGATTTTAGAAAATGATTTTAATAAAAGTTATATTGTAACATGGTTGAAATTAGTGCAACAGTGATGTGCAAAGTAACAGGGTTGAATGGATGCATTACATGTGATTGTACATCACAACATAAATGTCATAAATAAACACCCAGGACCACAGGGATGTTGTTTAATAACATCTTATGTCATATATGAACCTGCAATGACTATCATTCAGTGGTTTTCATATTCAAAATTATTGGGTTTTGCTGCTTTCTCTTTTATATAGCTGTAAACAATAACTAGATGTAAGTGTACAACATCAATAATCAATGAGTAGGAATCATAAATAAACAAGACCATGAACTGGATCTGATCAAATATTCAATAGGCAAACATGATAAGCAGTGTTACAGTAGGCCGATAGCATGGCATTAAAATGAATGAGGGTCATTCTGTATAATTTCAACAAGTGGCTCCAGCATGACCACTTCAGATTCAGCTGGAATTTTAATCACAGTATCTACAGCATATTCTTTGATCGGGGGAAAACTTTTTGAGTTCCAGACTTCTGAAGTAGACAGGTCAAAATTTGGGACTTCAAGTTTGCGTAATTTTTTTCCATCATTTTTTAGCCTTAACTTTATATGTGACGTAAGTAGATGAATGACAATGTTAGGCTCTAAAGACACATACAAGCTGTGTTGACAACACTAATCATTATACTGTTATGTGGAAGTCAAACTTTGATCATTTATAATTGTGATTTTCTTTGCGGCCAACATTAGGCATGTATATGTTTGGAAATATTATAAGCACCGTCACACTTATTCAGAACCAGCAGGAATCAAGCAGAATCCCTTGAACTGAAGAAAATGGCACTAAATTCAGGAATTTGCAAGAATGTCACTGGAATACTGATATCCCCATCACACTAGAGGTGGAATGAGCCGGAATGCCATCAGAATTAAACATGATTCCTGAATCGTCAAAGTCCATTCTAAATATTCTGACTGTGTTCCAACTACATTCAAGTTGCATTCCAGAGCTAATACACCTGATATGTGCAAGAATAATTTGAGGCATGTTAGAAGCATTCAAAGTATTCCAACAGCATTCTTACAAATTCCTGAATATGTAATGGTCTCTGAATGGTTCCGAATAAGTGTGAAAGGGGCTTTAATATGCCTGATTGTTTGGAACACACTCAGATTGCGGTAAGAACTTTTAGAATGCACTCCAAATATCCAGGAATGTACAAGAGTGTCATATCTGAAGGCTCATTCTGCCTTTTGTGTGACTGGGGTATAAGTTTGATAAACAGAGCTATGATCAGTTTAATGCCTAGGATGCAGAGAAATAAAAATAAGCATGATTCATTTTATAATTACAGGAAGATGAAAACTTGAAAAACTTAATTTGGGAAATCTTTGACCACTCATACTGCCATGTGGGACAGCTTGTTGGTTGATGAAAGCTAGGTCATTTGAAAGAACTCGTTTTTATCCATGTTTTCATACTAAAATAAACTTTAAACCATGAATCCTTCCATGTCAAGAAAATTACAAAATTAGCTGATTATCACACTCTCTGTGTTGTTTCTATGTACTATGAAAGAAAAAACAACATGGAGTTAACATTTTTATTGACACATCAACATTCAATATGATCATTTTGATTCACAATTCATATGAGTGTGAGAACACTGTCAAAATCAACTGAAGAATTTTAAAATGTCTATTGTGAATAATCTGAACATCAACCCTTAAAATAGTTGAGTTCATGGCAATTTATATTCTCGAAAATATACTAATACATTTAAAACAAGTAAATGATGCTATGTTAAACATACATGTTTCATTTGACTGTAAATAATGGATTGTCTCTTCAGTGTGAACTGAAAGGGATGCAACCTTGTGACTGTAGTGCAACCCTGTTACTGTAATTAGAGCACATTACGGTATCAGAACAGACATTGTTATCTTAATAAATATGTCTTATTCTGATAAAGACATATTGCATGGTAAACTTTGTCTCATCGTTGCACGTGAATGTACTTGAAGATTTTAACACAAAAAGGGGTGAGGTGAATTGTTTTCACATATAAATTACAGGTTTTTAAATATTTATCGATTTTTTTATGTATATTTTCACTAGCATCAATGTGTTTCATTGCAATTAAGTCATATAATTCGGTTTAGAGCTTTAAAAGTTGTTTACTATTACTTTAACAATGTCATTCAGAACTTTTGCAATCTGTTATTATATGTACTTTTTATTAATTAATTAATGTATCATAAATCATTCACTTTGATAAGACAAAATAGCCATAGAGAGCCTAAGTCACACCCGCTTCCCTCCGCCTCTCTTCCAGGTCATGAAACCTAACTTGCAAAAAAAAAATTTGCATTACAGCTAAAGGAGAGTGGTGGACAATTTTCTGATCCTGATCTCACATGCATGGTAAAATATCACCTCATTTTGACTGAGTATGCTCACTTGACTTAATTTCCCATCTCACGTGGTGTACTGTATGTTGCTACACCAAACAACTGCTACTGGGGCAAATGTAACCTCGTTCTTTGAGAATAAAGTTGTGAAAGAGGTGAAATTTATTCCAAGTCTGCCCATGCTGAGCTGCAGAGACTGTTCAGAAGTTCTGAACAGATTGTGAGGAGACAAAGTTGCAACATCATATACATGACTTCCTGTTTGTAGTCTTTGGAATTACATACTTTCACAGTCTCATATCTCAACAATTTTACAACAAGCTTCTATTTTTTGTATTTGTAAGGTCATGTTTTAAATTCATCGACATCACAGGTTTCAATGAAATAAACTAAAATGAAACAAAATAAACTAAACTAAATGGTGTCAGAATTCAGTCGGAATCAGAAAATGATCTGGAAAAAAAATGCATTGATTACAATGCATTTTTTTTTCCAAAGTTATGCCCCATGGGTCAAAACTGGAAGGGGTGTGACTTAGTTTCTATATACAAAATTTTATGTGAACAAATTAAGATAAAGTTACATGCGTGAATTCAGTATGAAGATTTAGAATGGACACAGTTAGCCTAGCGTCGCAGAAGACCTTTAAAGAAGGAAAGAACAAGCTTTTCCCTGTTTAAATCTAGACTCAGTTTTAGGCCTCTTTTTTAGGACTTCGATATTTGATGTTGCTGTTGGAGTGGTGTTTGGTGTGTGTAAATATGACTTATATCTGCTTGCAGTGGAGTTTCTTCTGTTTAATTTAATGTGCAGTGTAATTATATTTTTTACATGATTAGTGCAGTGTCTAATGCTTTTTTTCATGCTTTTTGTTGCCAAGCAGCCCCAGAGTCCCACCAATGACTCTGGGGGTCCCTGGGGGATCTCTGGGCCGAGTGGGTGGCTCTGGGGGTCCCCCAATTCCCCATGGCTGTATCTGAGAGCACTGGGGTATAAGAGGTTAAAGGTAAAACTATCTGAACAGACCACCTCTGCAACCTCCAAAATGTAAAACCAACATGTTGTGGGTTTTATGAGGCGTTGACTACTTGGGAACGGTGACTTTCTGGAATCTTGGTTGCTATGACGTAGCCAGGCAACCAGCGAAACCTACAGGAAGTCAATGCTCCTTATTAGTAAAATAGTTTAAAAGTAATGTAGAAATAAGAACAACTTATAAAGTATGAACAATGTAAGCTCACTAGATTTCAAACTCATTTTCTGTATGTTTAATTTCTCATTACCAACTCACAGGCACTTGAACTGATGTCAGTGTCAATTTCAAATGACTAAAAACATAATAAAATAAAAATGTTCTTCATATTATTAGGGCCTCATTCATGTCCCCATCATGTTATGTACATCACAACAAGAAAGAAAATCTTCCCCTTATATCCTTATTTTTTCAGTTCAAGAGCTCAAACAGATGCTCTGACATGAACATAATTTGATAGGTGCCACTGCAGGACAAGGAGAAGAACCATTAATCCACAACAAACAACCTGCTTCCCCATACATGACCACAGTGACACAGATTGGTCTGCTGCTTACAAAACAGAACAGTAGACCTGAAAATTGAATGAAACCTAAACTAAGAGATAGTCAGACTAGTAAGAAAAGGCAAATGCCATATCCTGTGCAGACATGTAATACTTCCTGTGGTCTGAGTGTAAAACATGTTCTACACAGTGAGGAAACCTTTACTCTGCAAAAATGACAATATGTCGATTCCATTAGCCTAGTTTATAATAAATAATAATCATGTAACAAATGGACAAAGAAATAATCTCTCAGGCAGCACTAGTCAAACGATTCCCTAATCCAAATTTAATGGCAAGATTTTTTTTTACCTTCATCTCTTACAAAGTCAATTAGTTCTTCTAACATAGTGACCCCACATTTGACCTGACCCCTGTTGATGTCTTGATGAAGACGGACTGTTGCTGGGAGCCGATTACACCCACAAATCTGTCATCATCCTCACCTGAAAGACGAAGGGCAGACGCAGGACAAGAGACAGAGAGAGAGAGAGAGAAGGAGGTAAGTAAGTGGCTGGTGATGATGATGATGGAGGAAAGAAGAGAGGAGATCACAGAGAGTTTGTTAGTCTGTAGCCATACTCACCTGAGCAACTGGCTGCACGTCCACTCACCCTTGGCAGACATCCACAGCCAAACACCAGAGGGAAAAAGGTCAGCCAGAGGCCATGGGGTCCCACCACAGGGCAAAGCTCTCCACAATCCCTTTATACATACACCTACATACACACACTACTCCCATTCTCATTCCGCATGCCCCCTTGACCTCACTATTAAAACACAGGAGCAAATCTCCCGATTGGTCGCAGTGGCTCAGAAACAAATGATGCCAAATACCTGACTTCTCCATGGCCTTTCTGCAGAGAGGCACGCGAGGGCTACAGCCACTGTATTTGGCATCCCACTTGTGCAAATATATTCTGATATTGGAAATGTGGTTTGTTAAAGTGCATATGGTTTTGGAGGAAGGCCATGTAGTGCTTAAAAGCCACAGGGACATTTCAGTAATAGCTACTGGATTAAATAGTGTGAGTGAGAGGCTTAACGAAACTGATGCACAGAAGTAACGGTTAAAACAAAATACATGTACCGAGGTAAAGATGTGGTTCATATAATTAGTGATGTTTACAAAAAGACTGCTGTAAAAGTTATTTCCTCTTCTTTTACCCGTAAAATGTGTGTTAATTTGCTTTTAATCACTGAAACCATTTACCTTCTTTTAGACATCTCTCACCATTGCTATGTTTAGTATACAGTCCAGTTATTTTTTTTATTGCTTCTATTTATCATTGTTTTACTTTACAATAGTGTGTATACTGTATTATATGCCTGATAATGATTTAATTAAGAATGTATGCAGAAAAGTAAAAACATTCAATAAAATAAACTTGTCAAATTTCAAGTAAAAATAATTTGAGTCATGTTTTTGAATTTTGATCATTTACTTATATTGTGAATTGTTGAAATGAAAGAAATGGATTGTTTCATTGCACGTCTGTGGCACCATTTTCTGTAAGACAAAAAGTCACAAAGTTTCAGCCACAAAACAATTCTGTTTTTGTTTTAGAAATATATGAATGTGTTTGTTTCAGAATGATTGTTTAGATCATAGGTGGATAGAGTACACACAAACCGTACGCAAATAAAAGTACTGTTACTTTATCATTCTAATGATTCAAGTAGAAGTAGAAGTACATATAGAGATAACTACTTGAGTAAAAGTAAAAGAGTATCACATTAAAAAAATTCTTAAGTAGTAATTTCATAATACAGAATTTATTCTAGACTAATATTGTGTTCTGGTACAGATTGCTTGTCAGCAGGTAAAAAAGTGTACATTAATTGTCATCAAAGTGTCAGAAAAATGTACAAGTACATGTTGTTAAATACTGTTTACTGTCAAATGTCAAAAAATAATAAACAAAAAATTTCTTATTCCAATATTTGTTGCTTATTTTTAATCATTTTCACGGTTTTTGTTGCTTGTGTGAATTTTTGCTCACTTTTTGGTTGTTTTGCTGTAATTTTTGATTTATGTGATTATTTTGTTCATTTTGTTCATTTTGTTGTTTGCTTTGGCCATTTTGTTGTTCATATTGTGCTTATTTTGTTCATTTTCATTCATTTTTTAAATAATTTTTTGTTGGTTTTGTTTTGAGTTGTTTTTGTACATTTTCCTTCTTATATTGCTCTTTTTCTGACTGTTTTGTTAATTTTAAGTCAAAATACTTACTGGTTTGTTGCAATTTTCTTTGATTTTTACCTTGACTTTTAAATTACTATAAATTGAATGTCACCTCTTTACTGTCAGTTTGCCTTTGTAGGTTCGTGTAGTTGACACCATGCATGAAAGGGTTAAAGACACATCGAGTCATTTAAAATAGAGGTGCGAATCTTACAGTTTACCTTGTCATTTAACACCCTGGGTCAGTAATCACATTTTGATGTGGTCAGTGAAGCATTTTTGTGTCTAGTCATGAACTCATCGCAGACATATGTGATGTGTGGACAGTGGAAATTATGAGTCTGGAGCAGAGTTGATAGCATGTACATAACTACGAAAATATGTCACAAAAGTCAGCTCTTGAATTAATGTTGAAACCAGTAGCGCTTCCTCTTTATTTTCCCAGTTGAGCACTTGAATCATTTCTCGTCAGAAGAAATGACAGCGTTAACCATGATGTGTCAAAAAAACATTACTCACTGTTTCTTCTGTACGCATTGGATTAAGGTGAGTTTAACTTGTTGTTCAGTCTTATGATCTACTGAGGAAAGATACAGTACATTTAACTAGCCTACAAGTTAGTAACAGAACAATTTTCAGCACAACACTTTTAACATTTGAGTGAAATTAGTGGCATAAGCAGCTGAATACGTTGCCATAGGCCAGAGAGAGCGAGAGGCCTGAGATGGTGCTGTTTCCTGATAATTGCTCCTTGCTAAATAAATAATAGATGTTTGATGTGTGTGGACAGTGTTGCTTGTCGTTCCATGTGTATTTATGTATCAGTAGGATGAGACAAAAGACCGTTCACACCATGGTGCCTGTGTGGCCCGGCCTCTTCAACCCTACCATTAGATTTGTTCCTCCATTACCACTGTTTATTTCTGTTCTTCCTGTTTGTGTCCAACAGACCAAAAGTGTTATTCGTATGAATGCTGAGTAAAAGAGAGGAGACAGGTTGTGGTTTTGATGGGTGGCAGACGTATGTGTAGTCACGCAGCTCATAAAGACATGACTCTTGACTCTCGACTAACATGTCAACAGAGATTAAACTAGTTTATTATTTTCAAAGAGAAAAAGAAATTACGAAACAAAAGGCAGTCATATTTTACACTAGTGATTATTATTAAATTTTTTACAACCATTCAGTCTGCATAACATAAAGAAATAATTCTACATCTTTGTTTCTTTCGTATTTTTGGTACTCTGATTTATACATACAAATAACAAATACAGGAACTTTTTTCACAATGCATATAATCTGTGGGCAGGAAGAAAGTCTTTCAGGTGATCAATGTGTGTGCATGTGTGTGCATGTAAGTGTGTATACGTGCGCGTCAACACAAACCAATTGCCCGAGACCTATAGCACATCCAAAAAAAAAACAAAAAAACAAAAAAAAACAGAAGAGAGATGCCTGCAGTGAGAGCCGCTGACTCTCTGCAAACTTAATGCAACACATTTCTCGCAGGCAATAACTGAGGCCTGTCCTTTCCTTAAATGTCTCTCACTCTTGTCTTCTCACTTCCTCCCATTTCTTCCTCTGGGTCTTGGAGGTGTCCTGTCCTCCTCTGGCGGCAAAGTCTCTCCACCTGCTGCGACTCGTACCCTTCTTATCATTAGCTGCCCAGGGGCAAGTTTCCTTTTTTTCATACTTAATTAAAAAGTCTTCATTAGATGTACTGTATTTCATACAATTTGTACAAATATATTCAACGTCTGTCTCTCCTCTTCATCAGAAGATGGAGAAAGGGGGTGGGATTCCTGTTATACAGGTGCAAGGTGAAGACAGGCTGAATGGGAAAATTAGGGAGGGGTGTCGTAAAAGTTTTTGTCTGTTTTTGTCATGTTTGTGTGTGGCAAATGGCTTTTTGTACACAAATGGAGCTCCTTATCTTGTGGATCAGCTGGGAGGTTTGCCTCTTTGTGGTGGCAGCTTGGGGAGAAAATGTGCTTTCTCTCCCTGGTTGGAGGAAAAACGAAATCTTCCCCCCGAGGTCAGTGTGCTGCAGTCAAGTCAAGTCTGCGAAGCATTCACATCGCAGAGGTACACTGATTTTATAAAAATAAGATGCAACTGAGGACAACAGTGTCTACAGCCTGTCATTCTCACACCGCAGCGAGGTGGTGAGACAGGGGAGCTTAGGTCAGGCCAAGGAGCAGTTTGTTTGTCTTTTTGGATAAGGAAACAGGTCAGCAGAGGTACCGTGGGGTGTGGTAGTGGCGAGGCCAAGGGTTCAGGGGCGAAGTTCCAGCATGGGGAGGTCTAACCCATGGCTGTGACCATACTGGAGTGGTGGGGGGCAAACTGGAGGCTAGAGGAGGGGTGCATGGGTGTGGGGGTGGTCAACATGTGACTGGAGTGCGAGAAGGGAGGGAAGGAGGACATGTGGCGGGACAGGGCGGCTGGGCTGAAGGAGCTGCTCTTGTCCATCAGGCTCTTGGAGAAATCTTCCATGTTGTCTTGGGACTTTTTGCTCTTCTTGGACTTGCTGGACATCTTCCTGTTCCTGGTCTGGATGCCTTCCTTCTTCATGGTCAGAGGTCGGTTGATCTGCTCTCAAAAAGAGACAGAAAAGGAGGCAGATTAGTATTTTCTCAAGACAGATTTAGAGCATTTTTCTCACATGTAAGATAGACATCTCAACAGAGAAGGCTTACATTGAAATGCATTTATTTTATAATAACACTTGTAGACATCCACTGTTTGGAACAAAAAAGTGATCTTAAATACGGAGTGTCTGTCAGTTTCTGAATGAAAAGAGAAGTGATGGAGCTTTTGGGTTTTCTTAGAGACATATTTTGGGTTTTGGGGCAGACATAATGACATGTAATGGATTTCTATTATGAGAAAAATCAGACCTTCCCATCCTGAGACAGAAGATTGTTTACATATGCTCTTTGTGATGAAGTGTCTGACTGTGTGTATGTGTGTGCACGATGGGATAAGTTAGTATTCATCTGGACTAAATGTTGATTCCTTTAAGCTGGACGGTATCTGAGCCTGTGACTGTGCCAGAAATAGAGAGTAAAAGGAACGGTGGAGGGGGGTAGAAGGAAGAGTGAGTGTGTGCACAACAGAGAGACGGGGAGTAGAAGGGTCTGGCAGCTAATGTGTAGCCAGTCGACCACAGAGACACATGGCCATGACGACCGCCAGCGTCGGCCAAGTCCTCCTCTCTACCTCCTCCTCAACCATGTGGCCATCTCCTGGCCAAAATGGCCCCAGCTGTCTTATTCCAGCCTAGGTTTAGCCGGGAATGAGAGCTGGATGATGGAATTCCGACTGTGGGCATGATTATGAGGGGAGGTGTGTTCCTGATCTTTCTGAGCGGTTCTTCCCAGGGAAATGGAAACAGGGATTTCTTCCTCACTCTTGCACGCTCTAAGACATTGCCATTTTTCGCTGACTCTTTAAGCAGAGTGGCCTTGATGATTAGTGGAGGGCATAGCTCTATGACTCCCGAGTTATGTGGTTTCATTCTCTAACATGTGGATCTAAATTGGGGGACTTTCACTGACTTGTCTGCCTTGCTTCCAGCTCTGAGGCATGCTACACCCACCTAAAGCCAGTCAGCCCTCTGCTCTTTGATGCTGAGATGTCTACCATCTCAGAGGAAGCCTTGGGCCTCTAGCCTGCGCTCGGCCGCCGCCCCAGCACATCAAACAAAAGCAGAGCCAAAGTGTTTGAGTCAGTGACCACCGCAGAATGCACAGCAGAGTCTCTCACATCCATTCTCCCAACACCAACAGCTAACCACCTGAAACCCCTGCACAGAGATGTCAAAGCTGAACATACTGCATCTCACTCAGTGATAGAAAACATGAGAAAGAAATCTTTCACATGCGGTGAGAAAACCCCTGATTACTAAAAAGAGAGTGTTTTCTATTTTGGGTGTTAACAAGGCTGTGTGTTTGTGGCAACTTTTCACAAGCCTCTTATCTAACCCAAAGCTTACAGGACAACACACTGTTAACATCAGGTGTTTTGGGGAAGCTCACACACATCAGGGGCACATGCAGGTGAACAAGATCGCCACGAAATACTCCATGAAGATTGTGGAATTTATTTCAAAGGAAACACACCCCAACAGAAGTCTGGATTTAGCAAAATAAACTAATTTTGCAATTACACCAAGGTTAGTGTCAGTTCAAATGCTAATGTGTAACTGGGAAATATTATTCTTTTATCCTTTTAACCTTTGTCTGAATCTGTTTCTGCAGTGCCTATCTATCTGCCAAAAGTAACATGGGAAAATGATTTAACAGGGAGCGCTTGCGTGACAAGCAGGGCAGCAGAGCAGGATACTCTTCCCTTTCCACACAGGGATATGGGATATAGGCAACCTTTATCTGTTCTCTGTGATAGGGGGAAATATTACCTATATGTGGCCTCAGAGCAGTTAGCCTGGTTATTATTATTATTAGTTTCAAGTACAATAGCTGTTTGATTAAAAGTGACAGCTTTATGCACAGGAGTGGAGAGAGAGAGTGAGATAGACCACTCCCCAGGGTTTTCAGATTGATGATGTGAAATGATGTGGTGAGGCACTAACCAACCCAAAACGAATCAGACGGATTGGTGGTCAGAGGGGGGACTCGGGAGTCCCAGGCGCGCGTGAAACCAAATGGCTAGAAATAATAATAAAAAAGGTCTGGAAATTAATCGAATTTTAATTAAGCCCCTTATTTAATATTCAAAACCAAGGCGGCTGCAGGCTTAGTTCACTTCTTATACATTTTAGATTCGCACTTACTGCCAATAAATCATATTAATTCTACAGTGTTTGTTATCGCCGTGCCCCGGAAATTCTCTGCAGGGACAAGTCAGATAAAATATTCGGAGGAGGAGGGAAAGGTGCCCAGCACCTGACGCGAAAGAAATTTTAAGAACAGGAAAGCTAGTTTGGGGCAAATAAATAAATAAAGAAGACTATGCATAGGTTCTATCTTGAGAAGGGTTATTACTTACATTGTGCAGCTTAAAGTAGAGGCCGCAGGCGTTACACACCGGGTCCCCGTTGGCGTTTCTCCGCCACAGCGTCGTCGTTGTCGTTTGACAGTTTGCACATGACGTCCCTGCCCGCCTGGCTGCGGACTGCACACAGACACGACACAAAGGCCAACAGCGTCACATGACCACGCAATTAATCAACAGACAAGGTTGTTCATTTTGGCTGAAAACGGAGATCAAAGGTACAATTGCACAAAATTACTCTGAAATACAGAGAGAAATTTACGTATAAGCAACATTAAAGTCTATAGAGGCCTGAAACATGAGTTCAAAGTAGGTCCCTTGGAAAAAAAAAATATAGCGCTGCATTTTTTTAAATGCTTCACGATGTATTTTTGTAAAAACAGCAGCTCTGTTTTGCATGCATGGTGATGAAGGGGTTTTTCGTATTAAATGAAGGACATCCGTTTTTCTGACGTAAAGGCATCATGTGAAACAGTCATATTCACTCAGTCATTGTGCAGCCATTCAAAGAAATCATACCATTACATTGGTATGACTCTATATATACTGTAGATCCTCTCAGTGCTTTTGCATTTAGTGCAAGACATGCTGAAAATAGTTTGAAATAAAGGCAGAAATACCCAAAACAGAGCTGCTTTCACTCGAGGCTAAAAATAGCGTCATAGAGCACATACCTCTCGGAGAATAAATATTTACAGAAGACATAAAAGCAGTGCCTTGAAATGGGAGTACTATTAAGTCTGATTAAATGACCTCTTAAAGCGAGTGTTTGTGCCACCAAATCTTGTTTAAATATCGACCTTATGACGTTAAACAATTAAAACGAGAAGAGCAGCCTGTGCGTATTTGGCGTTGACTAACATTAAACGGTCTTAGCCATAGCCTGCATATTGGTAGGCTATGTAGGCTGTGTGCTTCAGGGGATATCTTGGATATTACAGATTTAAATATCAATGCATGATGCTGTGAAATAAACCATATGGCAACAATTGCACGGCAATTAAAAGCATAATAAGAAAATATAGTTGGATATTTTTGGCTTGGCTTCAGGCTACCAGCAGAGGCTCACACTTCATTCTGACACAGTCAAAGTCATGTCTTCCATGGATTTAGCTGCCTGCCTCACAGCCCAGTTTACTGCAATGGCTTGACATTGATGTTATAATCTCTAAAAACAATCAATAGACAGGTGACCACAAAGGACACAGGACTACATTATCTCTGGGAGGGATTTCCAATTGTACACATGTGGTGACTTAATAACCCCTGCTGCCGTGTGTTTGGAATAACCAATCAGAGAAGAGGCTATTGACGCAGGAATAGCCCTTATATGTGTCAACTCAATATCATGCATGCATTACGTCTGCCAAGCATAACCCGTTTCCTCATCTTCACTTTTATTTCTCTGCAGTACCTTCTCCTTTCATCTTTTACCTTCTTTATAAATTTGTATTTAATTCACAAAAATATTGTACAACAGTATAGCTGCATCGAAAACAAAATAAGCAATGAAAGACTGAGCGTATGTTATATTTCTTGATGTTCTGAGTCATTTAAGGAATCGTTTTCCCTCCGCAAATAAAAGTACAAGGTCAAATACGGTGTATATATATTACCCATACGTGACCACCTTCGTGTATTTAAGCAGTGTTTCTAACACTAAACAATCTCAAGTCGTGACTCTGTGCTGGCTTGCCTCAGACTCCGCAGTCTCTATGTTATGACTGGGGAAGCAGGTTGTGTTGTTAAAAGCGACTTATCTGCGCTGCTCAGATATCCGGCAGCCTTTTCCTGGGAAGTCGGGTTTTCACATTAGAAGAGAGGTGTACTGGAGAGGTCCAGAGCAGGACTGGACAGCCAGAGCTGCCTCCAAAGGCTTCTTAGCCAACAAGGCAGGGGAACTCCTCTGACTAGAGGGGATTTTCCCTGAAAAGAACTACACTAAGGGCAAAGACAACCCCATCTAAGGACGCAAAAAAATACATATAATAAACTGTGTATCACTGACACTGAAACAGCCAGATTTTATTGTGGAGTTCGTTTTGAAAGCAGGCAGTTTTCTGTTTAAGAGCGATGCATCCCCGAAATACACATGGGGCCTATTGTTTAAGCTAATGCTCGGTGAATCAATGACACTTGTGGAAAATAAAAATAGCATCGTCATTGCATTCAAAAAAAAAGTGTGCAGTTTTCTAAGGTAGTATCTGAAAACAGAGACCTGCACTTGTCGAGTCAATTTCCTGCAGCTAATAGGCCTACTTCTTCCTGGATAGGGGAAAAACAGAGAGAGAGACGGAAATGTCATCAATAGAGAAATGTGGTAGAAACGTACCAGCCGCCGCTTGGGTTTGATGAGAGGGCGATTCTGCCCGTTCATCTTGTGATAGAGTCCGCAGGCGTTACACAGATAGTGACCCGTACCGTCCCGCCTCCACAGCGGAGTCGACGTGGCCCCGCAGTTCACACACTCTCTACCCTCTGCAAGAGCCACACACACATACAAAGAAAAGATGGACACAATGTCAATGTGGAGCCTTTCAGTGACTGAGGCATGTCATCTGTGCTGAGAATGGAAAAATAAATGACGAAATGAGGAAACAGTACATGGACAACACCAGCAATAATAATGATCATTATAATGTAAATAACAATAATAATAATAATAATAATAATAATAATAATAATAATAAATCACACGTGCAATAGTAGACAATTATATATTACAGCAGTAGTAAAATCGTCAGAAAAAAAATGCAGTGAATACAATAAAACAACAGTTGTATTAAGGTCCATAGGCAGAATTTCTCTTAATAAAGCACCAATCCACAAGCTACACGTGTTCTTGCATAGGACTTATTTTATTATGCTTTATTTTATTTTGTATTTTATTTTACTACAATTCTCTTTGCTAAAATTCACATATCTGTAAAGCAGGTTGTCTTCCTTCTCCAATACAGCCACTGTCCATTAATAATAATAATAATAATAATAATAATAATAATAATAATTGGGTGTGTGGGTGCAGCCCTTTGTTTTGCAGTGATGGAGGGCATGTCCAGCTTTGACTGGCTTTTCTCTAGTGACACCGACAGGTGAGATGCGCACTAACAGTGTGATTATAGAAGAGGGGCCTGAAACTGAAAGGGAGCTGCAGTCACAGTCAGATTATTTGAAAGCAGAGACTCACATAGGGCTTTTGTGCAATGCCGAGAGCGTTTGCATTTTCATGCAGCCAAACTTCCCCTTTTTTTCGAGCTGCAAAAACACTGGCCGACTTGTTCACAAAAGACAGAGAAGTGTGTGGTTTGTACTGTGTTATACATGTGACAGACATGCAAGCGCCTGAAAAAAATGCGAGTGTATTTTTCTTTTTTACTTCAAATATCTATTTCAATTTTATTATATTATTATTTAAGAAGGTGTTCGGAAACCAAAATGTATCGGCCTCGCATTCGGTGCAGCTACACACCATGAGAAAAAGAGCAGGTTTCTGCAATACTGAAAAATTAATGATAACATCATTACAAAGAAAAAACAGTGCTTAGATCTGGAAATATCTTTAAATACACATTATCTCACATGATCCTTGAATTAAAATCATTATGTGTATTAATGGGCCAGTGTATGATGCTGAATAATCCCGTTGATATGCATCAACTAATCCACTGTCTTCTATGCTCCCATCAAAGCCGCTGATATTAATCTCATTACAGAAAACTGGGTTTCGGCTGCGCAGCAATAACCTTAAAAATGATCCCCCCTCCCCGTTTTGGAAATATTCTTTTGAGCCTCTCTAGCTGCACTGTGCCCTCCCTCAGAGCTACTGCACTCTGCCGCCGACGAGTCACCCGATTTTTCCCCGTGAATGAACGCGCAGCATCCGGTGCTGGATAAACAATGCAACTGTGGCGTGCACTGGTCTGACAGTAATGGGATTATCTTAAACATATAAACGGGGCGACACAGAGAGCTGCGTCCTCTGTCTCTATCCTCTGTTAGTGCACGAGGACCAAAGAAAATGACCTACATTGCTTCATGTTAAAGCATTGGATAAGAACTCGTTTACGGAGTGAGCTTTTTGCTTTTCTTCCTTTCCTTCTTTGGGAGTGTGATATATACATATATATATATATATGATTTTTTTTACTTTTCTCCTGAAATTCTGAATTTATATACGTTTTCAAAATATATTGTATTGTAGGCTTAACATAATGATTTAAGACATTTTATTATTATTGTTGCTATTATTATTGTCTTGTTGTTTAGATTATTATTATTATTGTAATAACAATAATAATAATAATAATTATTATTATTCTT